>WOVY01005276.1:0-63791 GCA_013436015.1 Rhipicephalus annulatus | reverse complement strand
ATAAACATTTCAGCTTTTTGTTATTTCTTCATAAAGGGTCATTTCATTTATATTATTACCTATTTTACAGCGTGAATTATCTTTCAGTAGTTGTTCTACATATCCTTATTCGAAACACATTTTTTTAAACATGACATCAAGTATACGTCTATTGTACCGAATATAAGATCTTGGTATATTTGGCTTTGCTGAAATAGACAAAATAATATCGATGTATTTCTCTTGCGAACCAAACACGCAGTTAGAGATGCGGACAAGCATAAAAAACCAGGCAACTTTTCCGATAATACCTAAGATCGAAATGTTCCCTTATATATGTGGTCTAATTTCAGAAGAAATACGGTCGTGCTGATGAAAAAAAATAACTTCGGTAATTTCATGACCCTGTCTTTGAATGGGAGGGTGCAGAGTTATTCTCTCATTTCCAGTTGGCTTTGTCAACACCGCATACACAATCAACAGATTTTAAAGGCATAATTTGTTTTCGGGAAACCTCCCATTTCAAGCTCACTTATTTAGTGCTGTGCCAAATTCCTCGGCAAGGGTGTTTAGGCCTTTGATATGATGATAGGTTGCTTTGTCCCACAAGGTGCTCTCGGGACATTTTGCGATACGATAAACCACTGATTTGTTTACTTAGGTAACCCGAAGGCTTTAGAGTTTGCTAGACTGTGCTCACCTCGAATCATTATAGGGTCATTTCTATTTTGACGTAGTTTTGTTTGCTTCACTATCACCTAGACAGGTAAGTGGTACAGGGAGAAACAAAGGAGCTGATCTTTTAGTGGTATGCCAGTAATGATTTCACTTATGTGTTCACGACAACTGAGTGGTTTGTTTCATTTGCAATTCAACGAAGACGCGAAGAATAGCTGGTCCGTGGTGTAGACATGTAGTTATTCATATATAAAAAGAGATCACATAGTATAGAGTGCTACAACTTCAGGGGAAGGTGTCCCTTTCACATAGTTCGAAAACATGACCAGTTCTTAAAGAGTTTTATACCAGGCAGCATGTTACGTAAAATAATCCCCCTACACCCCCCCCCCCCAAAACCAAAAACAGCGCTCAAGCTAATATTTATAGTTTAGATGTCGCATTTTTGTTGGAGGTGAAAGTGCTGTAGGCTCGTGTACTCAGATTTTGATGCACGTTAAATAACCACAACTGGTCGAAATTTTGAGAGACTTCTACTACGGCGTTTCTCTTATTGATATGGTAGTTTAGGGACGTTAAACAAATAAATGGATAAATTGAATGCGTATTTACAGGTCGTAGAGCTGACTGGTTGAATTTTACTTTTACCGTTTACGGGAGCTGAATTGAAAAGATATGTGTTTTAGTTGTTTAACGCGGGCTTGTAAAAAAAAAAACGAACGCATTCACTATTGTCATGATAACATCGACCACCAAATAAAAAAATGTTTGCTTTTAATACCTTCGACGACACTTTTTTGCACACTAGTGAGAAAATATAGTACTAAATCGGCCAAGAGCCGTGGTTTCAAGCCCAGTACGTGCGCCCCGCCGGCTGCGTGCGCATGAAATATTTTTATGGCATAACGAAAATACAACAAAACATCGCCATACACAGGCGCTCGATGCTTCGTCGAAATTATGATAGATGGAATACCGTGCTTCGCAACTCTTGCTTTCGCACTTGGAGTACCTGGGAGCCGCTGTTGCTCATGAGTATTCATGAGCGACTTTGGCAGAACTCTATAGCGGTATATAACTTCCAAGTGGGGTGAGCAAGTGTGGTCAAAACATTGGTGTTTCATCGTGGCTTTTATTCACGCTAAAATGTTATGCAGTCGTATTTGGATGGCTGCCTATTAATTTATATGCCATTCCTATTTAAAGTGACTTCGACTCGACAGTTTTTCTGCAGAGCTGTGCTTGCTTAGTTTTCTGAACAATCAGTAACTATACACTAATAGGAATGATGTTCAATCATGCTTACATAAACCAGTCTAAACGCCGCCCACCTTTCGAAAATATTGTTTATTTCTTCGCTTTTTTGAAAAAGCGGGAGCTAAGGTTGGCTAGAATATCAAACATCCGCACATAGAAAATAATTGATGTTTGATTGATATGTGAGCTTTAACGTGCAAAAAGCACCATATGATTACGAGAGACGTCGTATTGGAAGGCTCCGGAAATTTTTACCACCTGGTTTTCTTTAACGTGCACCAAAACCTGACCACACGCGCCTACAGCATTTTCGCCTGCATCGAAAATTCACCCATTGCCGAGATTCAATCCTGCAACCTAGAGGTCAGCTGCTGAATATATTAGCCACTAGACAACCACGGCGGGGGCACATATAAAGTCAGCATAAATAGTGGAGCACTCGCGGATCCTGTGGGAGGCAGAGAATCAATGCTGCCAGGTTAATAGGTACAAGCACACTTCCGGCCTAGTGCTCGGCAGAATGAACTTTCGTCACTTGGGAGGGCACCCACGCCATGGGAAAGCGGCGGCATGGGACCACCAGATCAAAAATAAGGTCGTCCTCTTTTGTTGCACTTCTTCAACATCAGGACCGCAAGTCAGGTTCTTCAAATTGAAGTAAATCTGTTGCGGTTTGCCGATGAGGCTAAATATTTGTGCGCGAAGGTCTTATATTTCCGCTCTTTAGGGAGTAAAACCATTTATGCCGATCAGATAAAGTTTATTCGCGGCCATCTACCTTTCGTCTTCGACGAAGCAACGCACTTCGAACCCACTACGTGAACATTACCGATAATTCTGTAAACTGCGCAGCCGTTAGCAATAACGCTGAAATATTCAAATTCACATTCATAAATGCCGACACGATCCACCGCTTGTCAGTTGGTCGATGGCCGATGCACTGTTCGCCGCTTTCCGTGCCATTGTGTATCTCTGTATTCTGACTTCGTGTTAACGACCAGTGGCAACCTAACTGTTTCGACTTCAACTTTCAGTCTGTTTCCTTCGTCGATGTCATGACCCCATGACAAGATCATGTCCGTGCATTCATAGCGTGCATGATGTGCCTACATATATCTACTTTGAATATCAACTACTGCTAACACGAACAATCGAGTCTTCCGAAGCACATGATGTTAATCATCAGAAATTTCATAACCTGGTCGCCAACAAAAAGAAAGAAGGCTCGTAATACAATCAAAGCTACGATTTGCTTCATCTCAAAATACACTAGCCCAGGCATAGCTCTGTTCTGTGATCAAATGAATGGCATGCGTATTTAAATTTCGATGAGACTACGGAACTCAATGGAATAAATGCAGTCGGCAGCACGATTCGCCACGCAGTTATCTCAAGAAATGTGTCCAGCCGCACTGGCAGGCGCAGTGGCTAAGGTACTCGGCTGCTGACCCGCAGGTCGTGGGATTGAATGCCAGCTGTGGCGGCGGCATTTTCGATGGAGGCAAAAATGCTGTAGGCGCGTGTGCTCAAATTTGGCTACACGTTAAAGAACCCCAGGTTGTCAAATTTTCCGGAGACCTCTCCACTACGCCGTCTCTCATAACCATATGGTGCTTTTGGGACTTTATATTACACATATCAACCAATCCCTCGAGAACTGTTCAGGCCTTGCCTGTAGAGATACAGCAACACAGCGCAAAAGTGCTAGCAACTTTTGGAGAGGTACACTACACAGGAGCAGTTGCCTTCTTCAACCTCGGGCTCGCAAGACAAGTTCTTAAACTTGAAGTAAATCTGATGCTGCTCGCCAATAAGTCTCGATGACTGCGCACACAGCGCCACTATCTCCACTGTTTGCGGAGTAAAACGCTTATGCCGATGAGAATGAGGTGGTTCGCGGCCAGCTACTTTTCGCCTTTGATAAAGCAAGTGAAAGTGGCGCCAAGCGAAAGTGCCGCGTTGACCCTGTTAAGCACAGCCACCTCTGTTTCTTCGACCAGTCTTACCAGCCCTCAGAGGGTTTTCTTGAGTTGCGAATTCCTTGCAAATTTCTATCTATCTATCTATCTATCTATCTATCTATCTATCTATCTATCTATCTATCTATCTATCTATCTATCTATCTATCTATCTATCTATCTATCTATCTATCTATCTATTCATCTATCTATCTATCTATCTATCTATCTATCTATCTTTCTAGCAACCTACATCTTGATGCTCTGGTGATGATCTCGTTTACGTGGGGTAGATAAAAAATAGTATGGGAGGGTAAGAAGGTTTTACGATTATGACTACAGCGTAAATGAATAACGTTAAAATACCGTCGCGTACGATGTCGAATACTTTCCTCAATACACGTGTGGTGGCACATGCCCGTTGAAGGCGGGCCGCAATGCGGGTACGTGCCTTTGGTTTTGGCACTTTATATTTACTGTGAAATGGGGAGAACTGATGGGCTATTTATAAGATAGAGCGGTTAAAAAAAACTGATGTTGGCAGTGCCGACCCCATAAATAAATGTTACTGTACCAGCTGGAATCTTACACAAGCAGTCTTGTGTGGCATTCAGGCGTTCTACCACGTGAGTCACGCCAGGTTTCTGAACTGTTTAAAAAAAATGCCCTATATAAGCAGGCGTTATGTTTTTGAAACGTCAGGTGAAGTTCCAGTGCTGCAAATCTCATTTTATATGCAGTACACATGTATTCCACTCATATGTGGGTCACATCGGGTTAGCGTCAGGGGTAGTTAAGCGCCATTCACTGAAGTTGGTTTGCGTAGAACTATCTAGGGATGCTATGCTCGCATGCATGCACAAGCGCTACATGTGAGCTGAGCGCTTCTTGTGTTGGTGATACCCATATTGCTATTGGCATAATTAGGCAACTGAGTACAGCTGCTTATGTAAAACATACGTGACTGTCCAACATGCATGTTCGTGCGCATAACATTTGTACGTTTTACACAATTTTGTGACGTTTTCCTAAGCAAAAAATACAACAAAATCACCTTCCTTTGCATGTTCCGCATTTCGTAGATTCTTGAGGAGCAGTGGCATCTGCTGCGCTTTTTAAAATAGTATTGACTAGAGAGAAGCCAAAACAGGTATCAAATGAGCAGAAACAACAAAAATTGACACATTTTCAGGTCACTGAAATATCAAATATACAGTGCCCTAGCAAATATTCGTTTGTGAATATAACCCCTAAAAACAGCCATTGTGCACTGTTGACCTATTCTCATTATTGATTTTTTGTATTTATTTATTTTATGTATGTTTATATGGCCACGAAAGTAGCAAAATAATTACTGCTTTGCGTAACAAACCAGTAGGAAACCTGGAATATTTTTTTACGCTAGAATGCTTTTATACACTAGTGATTTGACGTTTTGTACCTAACAAAGGAGAGTCGCCATGGCTACACAGCAAATCCATGATCTCGAGCGCGAGGTGCGAGTAGCCTGACCTCACTACGTGTAAGAAATACTTTCAAGCCCATAAGAACATTTTTTTTTATTCTATAATGCTTGCGCGTTCACCCTGGTTCTTCTTACTAGAGGATGGCGCTACTTGAAATGGCATACAGATTTACAAGCCCTTGCCGTTTTTAATGCTTTACCGAATTTCTTTTTCTTTTCTTGGTGACTTGCCATGAGGGCTTCTTCAAAAGAGGCCTATATGCATTATCAAAGGATGGTACTGCCCATACACGACGAAAGGAATACAACCTCATGTATCTGAATAGAGAAAGTTTTCTAGAGCACCAGTAGCAATCATCTGATTTTGTCAACACCTACAATAGAAGTGGTATAGGTTGTAGAGATAAAAGTGAGCTATCACCTGAGAACAACACTGAATTGAGCTGTTTGAAGTGTTCTATTTTGCGAGAGCTCAAGAAATTAATTTTATGCACTTTCTCGGGAATAAAAAGATTCTCAATGTACCAGGATTCCACCAAAGGTCACCAATGTGCTTCGCAGAGAAAAGCGGGCAGCCATGAATGCGCTGCGCAACACCACTCTTCATGTTGCCGATAGTTGCACATGCAGCACAGTGCTTCCACTGATCCGTCGTTGTTAGCGCTATCGCGCAGAAAAACACTCAGGTCTATTCGTTTCTTGACATTGCAAAATATTCGATAATGGTCCTTGTTTATTCACTTTTTCATGATATCCAGACTGTTTGGCAGTTTGGCTTCACCAGTAAAGGCTACGGAATAATGAGCAATAATAAAACCAACTTTATTATTTGTTTTGTGAGTGGCAAGACGAAACCAAATAAGTAAACCGATATAAACCTAAACGGTGCTCCATATTTTGGTCATTATGTGAGCCGCTGTCAGACAGCCAAGACGTGCGTTTCAAGCTGTAGCTTCGTAACTCACGTGGCACACCCTCTCATCGCGTAACTTATGGCTGGGGGATTAAATATGATGTCCCAGCGATGGAACACAGAGGTGATTAGGGCACTCTTAAAACACAAGCAAATCTATACATTTAGGATATATTTGCTATGATGCGATAGTCTCTAGGCACAGGTGGAAAAGATGGCGTCGGCTATATAGAGTTACCATCTGTAAAATAACTCGAAAGCGTTAAAGAGATCATTTCGCGAAAATTTCGGCATCAGTGTCGGTCTCATTGGTTGTGCGCGAAAAGTCATTATTTTCTGCCTCACCGTAAAATTGAGAGGTATGTAAATAAAAAAATAACAGAGAAATCCTGGGACAGAATGGGAACCACAGCAGGGTCATTTGAGTACAAGTGGGGATCAAACACGGGTCATTTCCATGGCAAGCAGATGTTCTTACACTCGGCCAAGCGTTTGCTCGTGAATGCAGTGAAAATGGCTTTCATGCTTTACAAACACACGCGTCCTGTATACATTCTTCGCAATGCAACATGGAATATTGTCGCAATAATGCATGGTACAAGCGCCCACTGCCAGTGGGCGTCAGAATATCTGATTATTGTAATGGCTTCGTGGTTCAGAGCCGGTCACCCAGTACTGAAGACACACATGCTGCTGCGCCTATTCCGTTGAGACCACGTAGTGGGGGCATAGCGATTTCGAGAAGGTTTCATGCACAAAGCGTTTGAAGTATGCACTAGTAACAGGACATCGCTACCGCGTTCAACCTGTAATGGCGAAGTTTCAGGGCTCACTAATTTTTCTTGCAGAAATTTCACAAAACGTTTACACAGTTACATCCAAAAATATTTTAGCGTCCTTGCTTTTGTAAGAGATGAATGGTGGAAAATGAGGTTATTAGTAACGCCTATATTCATTTTTGTTTTTTTGTCTGTGACATTGATTGATACGTGGGCTTTAACGTTTCAAAGCACCAGCATATGTTTATGAGAGACGATGTAGTGGAGGGCTGCGGAATTTCCGACCACCTGGGGTTTATTACCGCGCACTCAAAACTGAACACACGGGCCTACAGCAATTTTGGCCTACATCAAAAATGCAGCCACCACAGCCGGGATTCGAACCCGCGACCTGCGGGTCAGTAGCCGAGAACCTTAGCCACTAGACCACCGCGGTGGGGCACGGTACATCGTTTACTTAGCTACATCAAATATCGATCTTTCTTAGCAATCAGTCAAATGAGAGAGAGCTTAGTTGGCAGGTATTCAAGTTAAAGTGACAAGGCGTACAAATATACACACTTAGGAGTTAAGTGAACAAAAAAAAAGAAACTACTGCCAGGCTAGTTTTGGTGCACCTATAGTTTGTGTCCGTGTTTCCATGCCCTGTTTCTATAACACGAATGGAGTCGATTGAAATAACGAAAAGGTACATTGCGTCCAGGATACATCCATATCCAAAGCGCTATCCTGTCTCTTTTTTTTCACTCTGAAATAATTCAACTGCTTCGCAAGAAAGAACAGACCACGAACGAAAACAAAATGCAGTGGCGCAATCTAAATAGAGGGATGCCAGAGGAAGCTTTTTCTTTTACCTACATACTCTTCGGACACGAAAAAATTCAATGCCACAAAAATTGTCAAGTCACTTTTAGTATACACTTACGGCACTCTACGCATAAGAAGCCTCTCCAGTCAGCCAAAATGCGGAACAATAATTTGTTACCATATTTTGTTCCTACTATTCTTCTGTTTAATATCATGACTGCCTCTTTTTATTGTTTTTTTTCGTTTAAACATTTTTTCCCGGCTGTCCACCCCGTCTTATTAAGCTCTAGGACCACTTTTCAACCGAGCACAAAGCGCACCACCTCGTCTAGCTCTTCTTTTCTCGGGTGAACTTTGCTCTCCGAACAGCCAGCATTGGCTTTGACATAGGCGTGCTGTATTGCTTAGTGTATATTCTTACAAGCAGACGCCGTTAAACTGCCATCTATTTCTTGCTTTCGACCATAGGCTACTCTCTTGCCGAAGAAAATGTGATGTATTATTTACTGTCTTTCAAAAGAAGATCATCACGGTGACCTTTATTCATGCCCATTCTTTGACATCAACTGTTTTGCAGCTTGCAAGCTCATACAACTGAAAGAGAGGAGGTCCTCGATTTTTGAATTTTTACTTTTTCGAAGAACCTCCCTGCATTTATTTTTTCGCATTTTTCTATCTTTCTCTGTACTATATGAAAGATGTTATGGTATAGAGAACCAAAATGTTAGGGATGCTCAGAAAATTGGAGCGTTGCTTAAAAAACAGTTTTAAAATGAGTGGGGTCATTGTGAAATAGAGGCAATAAGCATTTCCAGATAGCTAAATAGCCTGTAGAATGCATATCAGTTGCTCTGGTGATTTTAAGCGCATGTTTTTATTAAATAAACAAACAGTACCGTACAACAAACCTTTTGTTTTGTTCTTAAAGGTGGCAAATAACGTTTCGGCGGCCATTCTATAGGGGATAAAGCAACCAGCATGTCGCAAATTATCTGTAGCATTAGGTAATTCGAGTATTTTGTGCAGCAAACAACGAATATTGCACACGATATAAATTATGTTTTAGTAAAGTAACATGAGTGAAATCATTTTAGTTAAATGTAGTTTACAAAATGTCTGTACATGTATGAGTGTAGGAGAAGAGAGGTCGTTATATTGAGGCGGGAAAATAATGAACTGCTTCCCCTAAGCCATTAACTTCTTAGGAAAAAACTTGCGGTCATTCTTGCCGACAATTCGCTCATCAGGCTTAAGCACTCCGCAGGAATGACTGCAAAAACGCCGGTCCTACCATTTCCCGTGGAGCGCGCAAGTGGTAAACTCTCTATTCTGAAGCTTGAAGGTAAGCCACAAACTGGGGACATGCAATGTCAGGGCAGCGACCTCGACTATATCTACCTCCCTTCTCGTAACTTTTATTTACCTTTGTAGTATTTCCTTTGTTGGGCTTGGTTCTGTGTATTGTGTGAAATGCGCAATGCACGAAAATATACTGGCGTGCACTTTTGTTTTTTTTTTTTTTGCTGCTGTCGACTATAAAATGTGAGCACTTGCAAAATCTCACAATAAACAAGGCTCTACAGCTTACTGCGTCATCGAGATGGATCGTCGGTAAACAGGTAATAACGTAAGCTGTACTGGCTTCGCAACTGTGGTCAAAGCTCACTTCCAGTCACTTCTTTTTTGGGGGTGAAGGTAAGTGACGATACTCAAAGAAGCTACCAGTTTTGCTCCATAAGAGCATTTATACTGGAGGTAACTACATTGCATTATTGATGTTTTACTCCGTCAATATCCTTGGAACGCTTCGCCAATTTTTTTGAACTTGCAAAATTTGAAAATCTCGTCTACATTGTCTAACGTAGGAGGACGATTTGTGCTGCGTAGATAAGGAGAAGCATTCATTGATTGATATGTGGGGTTTAACGTCCCAAAACCACTATATGATTATGAGAGACGCCGTAGTGGAGGGCTCCGGAAATTTAGACCACCTGGGGTTCTTTAACGTGCACCCAAATCTGAGCACACGGGCCTACAACATTTCCGCCTCCATCGGAAATGCAGCCGCCGCAGCCGGGATTCGAACCCGCGCCCTGCGGGTCAGCAGCCGAGTACCTTAGCCACTAGACCACCGCGGCGGGGCGAGAAGCATTCATGAACGCGCTACAAAATGACACCTGATGCTGTTTAACAGCATCGGTGCAGTGCTTAGCAAGCTGTGGATGAGTCATAAGCGTCTGTTGTGACTATGCTACCACTGTCCGAGATTTGAGATGATTTCAGAACATCCTCATTATTTGTCATTGCTGTTGCTTTTGCGCGACGTGCCAAAGAGGCATACTCATTACTTATCCTAATATATGAGCCTCCACAATCGTAAATTGTCACTTGTTATAAATGTACTTAAAAAAATAGTTCAAAATGCTCTAACACTTCTCCAAAAAGAACAATGTCGAACAGTCAAGTAATGCGCAAAGATTTGTAGGTGATTGCTGACTTCTATAGGCTGTCGCAGCTTGTTATAGTTTAAACAGTTCCGCTGTCTGAGGCAAAATTAATCAAGCCTTCATAGCGAGAAGCCGCCTTCAGCAATTGCAATAGTGTAAAAAACAAACTAAGCGTAAATATATTTATACAAACGCACTAAAATGGGAGCAGTAATACGCTCTTTTGGAAGTGTGCCACACGTAATTACCAAAGCTTATTTCTTATTTTTTCTGATGTAGAAGCTATATTTATTTGTTGGTTGAAAAAAAATGAAGTATATACGACAACACAGGCTCTCATTTGAGTGACAGAACCTACTGTGAATTTTGTGTTGGATTACAGAGTGATTGAAAAAGGGGTGAAAAAAAAGTAGCAGATTGAACGGCAAGAAACACAAGGGAGAGTGAATGGCGACCTGTTGAATTAGTCACAGAGTGCGGAAGTACGGCTTTACATTTTGAGGGCTAAGCGACGGCTGCGGCTTATTTCGTTTAGACGCCTGAGTCAGCGTTGGCTTTCGGGGATTACGAAGGAGCATTGGAGCCTGTCACGGCGGGTATTCAAGCCCGCTCAAATCGAAAGAAGGGGCATGGGGAATTTATTTCAGCGGAAGCCCATCCAGGCTGGCTCCAGACCTTCACTCCCCAAGGGAAGTTCGCAGGAGACAAAGAAAAAGAAATGTCGCGGCAATCATTTGTCAAAACGAGGGGTGCCAATACAGGCTGCCTTAAAATGCGCGTGGCAATTAAATTTTCGGTTTTTCGTCTCTCTGTGTTACGGTACATTATTACGATCACAGAATTGCTACAATTTGAAATGGTAAGGTCCAGCCAGAATACTGTGTTGCAAAGCTTTGTTTTTACACTTTTCCGTGCGTCTGAGTTTTTACGTGTTCCGTTTCCGTCATATATACCAAATATTCTTACTCTCTTATAAATAGAGTCGGTTACCATATATTTAGGAATGTTGTGATGAATCGTTCTAAATCCGCTGATATAGGATGACGTAGGAGCAGCTTAGAAGGATATAACTCGCATGACCACCTGCACAAATGCTTGGGAAGTAAACGCAGTGCACACAAAAGACAATATAGAAAGTAGAGATGACATGGGCAGTGAAGCGCCATAACCTATCCCGACTTCCTCATCTTGTCACTCTTCCCAAAATTTTCATAAAAGATTGTCTTGGTTGAATAGAAAGTGTTGTATTGAAATATGAATACACTGATAACAGCTGCTAGTGGCTGCTGTATAAATTTTCCGCCGGATCGCAGGCATTCTCTACATTTAAACAGTGCAACGTCCGACAGACCCGGCAGCATAGTAGATGAGTGCAGGCAGTCATGCAATTCCTCACGCGCCCGCATTATCTACCATGTATCAGGAATATATGGGTATGCATGCACCCCTGTGTGCTCATAAATAGAGGAATGGATTGATCGAGGGCAATATAGGGGTGAACACCAGATGAACTCGTGGGTAATTGTTGATTTAGGGAAATGGAGTACTTCATCATTGCAATCTCTGCACTTTTTCAGTCACTACTACCCTATATACAGGAATGACCAAGCGATAGCTTCTGCTTGATAAAGTACTGCTTACCGGGCAAAAGGAGGAGGAGGAGGAGGAAGGGAAGAAATGAAAGGCAGGGAGGTCAACCAGACGCACGTCCGGTTTGCTACCCTGCACTGGGGGAAGGGGTGAGGGGATTAAAGGAGAAGAGAGAGAGAAGTGAAGGACAACATGTATGTTGGTGGGACCTTGTCCATTGCACGCTTATAAGCGGTCGCGTAGTCCGGTCGTCTTCAGAAAACTTAGCAGTGCCCGCGTCGCTTTGCTGGCCAGCGACGCGTAGAGCCATGAGCCAAGTATCTTCTCTTCGGAAAAAGGTCTACTGTCTAGTGTCTCCAACGTTTCGCGTAGCAAATTGCGTTCGCTCGCAAAACGTTCACATGAACACACACAGTAGATGTTCTATTGTCTCGTCAGTGTCGCACGATTCACATCGGCAGCTATCCGCCATTCCTATGCGAAAGGAGTACGCCTTTGTAAAAGCTACTCCTAACCACAGGCGGCACAGTAAAGTTGCATCCTGGCGGGAGAGGTCCGATGGAACTTGAAGCTTTCTCGATGGGTCCAATTTGTGTAGGCGGCGGTTCCTGACACTGGGGTCACTCAGCCAAGTTTCCGACATGGTGTTAGCGAACGAGTGAAGGCCCCTTGCAGCGTCGGTTCTCGACTATGGAATTGGGGTTGTCTGGGCGTCCGCGTGGGCGGATCGGGCAGCATTATCAGCAAGGTCATTACCGACAATACCACAATGTCCCGGTAACCACTGGAACACCAAGTCATGTCCTTTCGATAAAACTTCGTGAATCACTTCTCTTATTTCATTCACTAGTTGTTGGTGCTCCCGCTGTCGTAAAGCTGATTGCAAGCTCTGAAGGGATGCCTTGGAGTCACAGAACACAGCCCATTTTTGAGGTCGGGCCTCCGCAATATAAAGTATAGCAGCACGTAAGGCGGCAAGCTCCGCTGCTGTGGATGTTGTCCTGTGCGACAGTTTGAGCTTTATAGTGACCTGGTACGCCGGGATGACAACAGCACCTGTGGAGCTGTCAGCCGAGACCGATCCATCGGTGTAAATGTGGGTCCTCTGGCCGTATTTTTCGTTGAGTAGCGACAATGTCACCTGTCGTAGAACCACTGTTGAATGATGGCTCTTGTTCGTTATTCCCGGAATAGTGAGGCACACCTGTGGTTGTTGTAGGCACCACGGGGGTGACGCTGGTCTTGTTGCGGGAGTGAAGCCAAAAGGGAGGCATTCTCTATGGGCAGAAATAATCTTTGAAAAGATCGCGTGTGGTCTTTGAAGTGGCAACACTGCAACATGGTGACCAGGAACTCGGCAGAGGTGCCTTATGTGGGCTCTCAAATTGTCAGTGGTGATGTATGTTCGAATTGGATGCTCTCTTGCGATCATAATTGCCCCGTAGGTTGAGGTGCATCGCGGCAATCCTAAGCACACGCGTAGTGCTTGTCCTTGTAGACTTTCGAGAGTGCGGATGTTCGTCTTGCACGTACTTGCCAGTAACGGCAAGCTGTAGCGCAAAAATCCCAGAAACAGTGCTCTGTATAGCTGCATCATTGACCTTATAGATGCGCCCCAAGATTTTCCGCAGAGGAACCGCATTATATGGACAATGGAAGTTAGCCTTCTCTTCAGGTAATTGCAGTGGGCACTCCACGAAAGGTCCCGGTCAATGATCACACCCAGGAAGCGATGGTTCTTCTGGTATGGAATATTTGTCCATTGATGGTAACGGGGTATTGTGTCATAGCTCTGCGGGTAAACGCAACCAATGCACATTTCTCCGTTGAGACGGAAAGACCTTGCTTGCGGAGATATGAGCATGTCAAGGTGGCAGCCTGCTGGACTCTTGCACGTACTTGTAGACGAGTTACAGCCGAAGTCCATAGACAAATATCGTCAGCATATATGGATATGAGGATGGTACTTGGCAAAATTTCACGGAGTCCTACCATCACGAGGTTAAATAAAGTGGGACTTAATACGGCGCCCTGAGGGACGCCACGGGAGATATAGTAATTGGTGGTAGGTCCATCTGAGGTTTGTACAAAAAAGGACCTTCTTGTCAAATAATCCTGGATCCATTGGAACATCCGACCACCGATTCCAACAGCTTCCAACGAGTCTAGGATGGCTTTATGTGTTACGTTATCATAAGCCCCTTTGACGTCGAGGAAGAGTGCCAGTGGTATGCGCTTGAGGCTCTTCTGTTGCTGGATAAATGTTGTGAGATCAATCACGTTGTCAAGAGATGATCTACCTCGCCGAAAACCCGTCATGCAGTTTGGGTATACGTTGTACCGCTCAAGGTACCATTCTAGGCGTGTAAGTATCATCCTTTCCATGACTTTTCCTACGCAACTTGCGAGGGCAACAGGGCGAAATGATGTCAAATCAAATGGTGACTTTCCTGCTTTGAGTAGTGGCACAAGTCTACTTATCTTCCAATCCTGGGGAACATTGCCCGCCAGCCATGAGTGGTTGTAATAGCTTAACAACTGTCCCCTTGCCTCATGTTGAAGGTTGGCTAGAGCGGCGTAGGTGATGTCATCGGGTCCTGGTGAAGATGATCGTCGGGAAGCCGCCAAAGATGCGTCAAGTTCTTCTATGGTGAAAAGATTGTCCATTTCGTAGATGCGGGGTTCAGGGATAACACTCCTAATGGTGCCAGCAGACAAGGCGGATACACCGGCGATTCGCGTACAAAACTCATTTGCCACTTCAAGTTGGGTGTGGCCTGAATGTAGGGCTAAAGCCATGAAAGGATGTCTTTGTTGGGGAGCCGAGCGACCGGGCAAAATATAGCCTGCAAACTGGATAGTGCAGTAATGGTTTCTCAGTGTTGAAATTATAAAACAGTCAAAAAGGGGTTTCTAAATATTATGAATGTATTGTGCTTTCCGATACGTTCACACGTCCTTGCCTCTGACCTAACAGAAGTTTTTACACACTACACATTGCCTCTAAGCAATCGTCGGGCTGCAATGTCATGGAGTGCCACCTTGCAGCAATTTGTCAGTATTGCGAAGACAGGCTCACACTGAAGTTCGATTTTGCTGTAGGCAACTTGCTGAGTTTACACAGAGTATCACTATTTAGAAAATGTACCCTTCTCAATTTCTGTGTGGAGCTGTCTTCGGATGTGTTTCGCAAAGGTTTGATTTCTGGGGTGGTATAGTCGTGCAGAAGCTCAACTCTCTCGTTCAAAAAAAGTAGAAAACGTAATGACCAACTTGTCCTGCGGGACGGTGTCCCAAAAAACTTATATATGACATGTGTACATTTTATGCGATACAAGCTTCACAAAAACTTATATCAACCCAATACAAGTTGTCCTCTTGCCATTGATAGCTTTAGGTGAACGACGCGCCAATACTGTTTTGTTGTGGCATTTATTACATAACGTATGTACAACAACATATGTATTGTTCAGTCAATAGTCAGTCACTATTAGCCAGAAGGCCGGTAATCTTAGTGTTTCAAATTCCGAAAATGCCTCGCATGCTTCACACTACATTAACGGAGAAAAAAATGACTTCCTTGCGGCGACATTTGTTGAGTAGGAGGAACTAATAGTCAACTCCTCCTTCAGCTCACGATAAGCCCCCAGTTCCTGAAAGGCAATCGAAACCTCTCACTTTTGATCCTCGTACATTGGTTCCTAGTCCAAAATATCCCAAGAGATCCATTTCAGAAACGTTCGATTCGTGCCAAATCTTGAGCTTTTTGTTTTCAAAGAATAACGGTGTTTCTCTTTTCTATGTTTTCACATCAACAGTAGCACTTTTGAGCATCCAAAGTTTGCATTTTGCCAACAAAAGCTCTTTTGGATAACATATCATCATGTACTATTCGGTAGCAGGTGGTCACACAGTTGTGCGGCCATAGGTCAGCGAGCTGACTCAGAAGTCAACTAAGTGAGACTCAGTCAAATTCACATGAAGCCATGAGTCTTAGTCTGAATGAGTCCAGGGGAATGATATATGGGTTACTTTGATTTTCAGTGAGTCCAGTTGAAGAAAATATTCGTGAGTTTAGGTCTGAGTGAATTCAGTGCAGGAGAATTTCGGGGACTCTGAATCCGAGAGTCTGAGTGAGCTGCAGTTTTTTTTTCTTTTTTTTGCTCGCGTATGTTCCCATTTATTATTCTTCAGCCATACTGTCAGCCATACCTGAATTAACCTTCACGCTCACCACTATTCAGGGGTATTCTAAAGCACTATCGTACATGTCTCATTTAAATAATTAATGACCCCAGACGCGAATGACGTATGCGGTACTTTGATGTTCAGCCAGCCAGCTCTTTCAGAGAAGTTGGTGATAAATATATATTATGTTGTAATCGTTTTCATGAACAATATGCCTACTGCCTTGCGCCGACTTGTAACTAGTATTCAAAGGTACTATGTGCCTATACGTATAGGCGCTAAGAAGAGCAGTGATTACGTGATATATTTGGGTTGAAGATCATCACTTCCATAGCCGAAAATAGAATTCTATAGATTAACGTACTCATGAGCAGACTGACTCAGACTCACTCAGATTAATGTCGAGTGGAGAGTTTGAGTCGGAGCAAATAATGATTTGGTGACTCCAAGTGAGTCCAGGAGGAGAGTTTTTGTGAGTTTGAGTCCGAGTCAGTCCGTCTCAAGGAAATTTTGATGAGTGTGTCTGAGTCATTACTAAACGCAAGGTTATATTTCACGAGTGAGTCTGAGTGAGCTCTAGATTTTTACCGACCTGTGGGAATGGTATCATGCAGCCTACCTCCATATAGGATGATCGCACATATATTAGTGCGCAGCTGCTACTGGCGCGTTCTTGCATTGAGCAGAGTCAACGCCGTTGTTGACATTGCCGTCGCTTTTGGCGTTGGTGGCGCAACACATATACAAAAAACATCAAAAAATTAGCGAATTATATGCGAAGCACGAATGGGAAAGGTTGATATGTCACTTTAAAATCAGCACAACGTCACGAGGTGGAGGAAAATGATGCCGTACATGATATCCGTGTCATGATTATTCTGTTTAGAAGTGTCGTATACCTTCGTCATCTCTTGGCGTCACGTGATGCCCCATTTAGTATATGTGGAGCTAGCGAAATGCCTGTGAGCACGCTATGAGCGTCGTATGTTGTCATGTTCTTACATGACACGTGTGTCAGGATTATCATGCTTGCACCAGTCATATATTTTGTCATCCATTGATGTCCCGTAACACCAAATTTGGTATATGTGGAGCTAGCAAAACGGCAGTGAGCGCATCATCACGGGCCCAGTATACTCCAATGTAGCGTTGACACGCGCGAACGCTGGGAACAGCGACGCTACGTTGGCAAAGCACGAGCACTCTATAGCCTGATGCAGGTGCGACTTGCGTGACCAGCGTACGTCAGCGCTTCCAGACACAACCGGCGCGAAATCGACATGCTGCATTTTGTGCCGATGAGTTACCCAGTCCACACTGCGTCTCTCTCTTTTCGTGACGGAGGGCCGCCGGATACGCTGAAAGGACCATGTGTCCAAGCAACGCAGCGCAGCACGCGTCTGCCAGTATATAGAAGGATCGGCGCCTGACGTGGCAACGCCGGCGTGACGCATCGAAATGAACGCCGGCGAGCACGCACACCACGTCACATCGAAATGTATCGGCGCATTTACTGTGGAATGTAGTCATGCTCTCACATAACACGCATCTCATGATTATCACGTTTGCACCAGTCACATATCTTCGTCATTCATTGTCGTCACGTAATACTGAATTTGGCTTATGTGAAGCTGTCGAAACGCCCGCGAGCACGTCCTGAGTGTGGCATGTAGCATGTGGTTACATGACACGCATGTCTTAATCATCATGTTTGGATGTGTCATTTACCTATGTCGTCCATTCGCTTTGCGTAATACCTAGTTTGGTATATGCGAAGCTAGCAAAACAGCCGCGAGCGCATCATGAGCGTAGCATGTAGTCATGTTGTTACATGACATAAATCTCATGTTTATCATGTTTGCACCAGTATCATATCTTCGTCATCCATTCACGTACAGTAATAACACATTTGGTATAAGTGAAGCTAGCGAAACGGCTGCCAGCAAATCATGAGCGTCACTTGGGGGCATGTTCTGAGATGACACAGCATCTCATGATTATCATGTTTGCACCGGTCACCTACCTTCGTCATCCATTCACGTACCGTAATACCAAAAATGTAGTCTTATTGCTACATGTCACGCATGTCACGTTTTACATGTTAGGCTCTGTCACTTGTGTTCGTCATGCAATAATGCCATACCATACCAGTTTTGCAACATGCGATGTGAACAAAACCACCGCAAGAGCTGCTGGACCATGAAATGTAAATCATATCATAATGACATACATTTCATGTTTTTCATGTTATTGTTAGTCACATATGTTCTTCATACAGCCATGTTATGCCTTCCCAAGTTTGGTATCGATACCATCATCGAAAGAGCTAGGAGAGCTAAAAGTCGTTGGTGGCTAGATAGATAGGTAGATAGATAGATAGATAGATAGATAGATAGATAGATAATCATCATCATCATCATCATCATTTCATCATCATCAGCTTGACTACGTCCACTGCAGGACAAAGGCCTCTCCCATGTTCCGCCAGTTAACCCGGTCCTGTGCTTGCTGCTGCCAATTTATACCCGCAAACTTCTTAATCTCGTCTGCCCACCTAAACTTCTGTCTCCCCCTAACCCGCTTCCCTTCTCTGGGAATCCAGTTAGTTACCCTTAATGACCAGCGGTTATCCTGTCTACGCACTACATGCCCGGCCCATGTCCATTTCCCCTTCTTTATTTCAACTATGATATTTTTAACCCCCGTTTGTCCCCTAATCCACTCTGCTCTCTTCTTGTCTCTTAAAGTTACACCTACCATTTTTCTTTCCATTGCTCGCTGCGTCGTCCTCAATTTAAGCTGAACCCTCTTTGTAAGTCTTCAGGTTTCTGCTCCGTAGCTAAGTACCGGCAAGATACAGCTGTTATATACCTTCCTCTTGAGGGATAGTGGCAATCTACCTGTCATAATGTGAGAGTGCTTGCCGAATGTACTCCACCCCATTCTTATTCTTCTAGTTACTTCGATCTCGGGGTTAGGCTCTGCGGTGATTACCTACCTTAAGTAGACATAGTCTTTTACAACTTCAAGTGCACTATTACCTATCTCGAAGCGCTGCTCCTTTCCGAGGTTGCTGTACATTACTTTCGTTTTCTGCAGATTAATTTCAATACCCACCTTTCTGCTCTCTCTGTCTAACTTCGTAATCATGAGTTGCAATTCGTCCCCTGAGTTACTCAACAATGCAATGTCACCGGCGAAGCGCAGGTTACTAAGGTATTCTCCATTAACGCTTATCCCTAACTGTTCCCATTCTAGGCTTCTGAAAACCTCCTGTAAGCACGCGGTAAATAGCATTGGGGAGATTGTGTCCCCCTGCCTTACAACCTTCTTGATTGGTATTCTGTTGCTTTCTTTATGAAGCACTATGGTAGCAGTTGATCCCCTTTAGATTTCTTCCAGAATGTTTATATATACTTCATCTACGCCCTGATTCCGCAGTGTCTGCATGACGGCTGATATTTCTACTGAATCAAACGCCTTCTCGTAATCTATGAAGGCTATGTATAGTGGTTGGTTATACTCTGAGCATTTCTTTATTACCTGATTGATAGTCTGAATGTGGTCAATTGTTGAGTAGCCTGTTCGAAATCCTGCTTGTTCCTTTGGTTGATTGAATTCTAATGTTTTCATTACTCTGTTAGCAATTACCTTTGTAAATAGCTTGTACACTACAGAGAGTAAGCTGATCGGCCTCTAATTCTTCAAGTCCTTGTCATCTCCTTTGTTATGTATTAAGATGATGTTAGCGTTCTTCCAAGACTCTCGTACCCTTCCCGTCAGGAGACACCTCGTAAACAGGGTGGCTAGTTTTTCTAACACAATCTGTCCTCCATCTTTCAGCAGATCTGATGTTACCTGATGCTCACCAGCAGATTTGTCTCTTTGCATGCTCTCCAAAGCTTTTCTGACTTCTTCTATCATTACTGGTGGGGTGTCATCTGGGTTACTGCTAATTCTTATAGTATTAAGGTCGTGGTTGTCTCGGCTAATGTACAGATCTCTGTTAAACTCCTCTGCTATTTTATCTATCCTATCCATATTGGTAGTTATTTTGCCTTCTTTGTCCCTTAGTGCATACATCCGACTTTTGCCTATCCCAAGTTTTCTCTTCACTGCTTTGACGCTTCCTCCGTTTTTCAGAGCGTGTTCAATTCTCTCCATGTTATATCTTCTTACATCGCATACCTTATGCCTATTAATCAACTTCGAAAGCTCTGCCAGTTCTATTTTGTCTGTTGTACTTGACACTTTCATGCTTTGACGCTTCTTAATTAGGTTCTTCGTTTCCTGGGAAAGCTTGCCAGTGTCCTGTCTAACTACCCTGCCTCCAACTTCCACTGCACACTCCGTAATGATACTCGTTAGATTATCATTCATTGTATCTACGCTAAGGTTGGTTTCCTCACTAAGAGCCGAGTACCTGTTCTGCAGCGACACTCTGAATTCCTGTACTTTCCCTCTCAGTGATAGCTCATTGATTGGCTTCTTGCGTATCAGTTTCTGTCGTTCCTTCTTAAAGTGTAGGCGAACTCGAGACCGTACCATTCTATGGTCACTGCATCGTACCTTGCCAACCACTTCCACATCATGCACGATTCCTGGGTGTGCAGTCATTATAAAGTCTATTTCGTTCTTATTTTCGCCATTAGGGCTCCTCCATGTCCACTTGCAGTATTCTCGTTTTCGGTAGAAAGTATTCGAAATAGATAGATAGATAGATAGATAGATAGATAGATAGATAGATAGATAGATAGATAGATACGCTCAAACTCGCAGTAGTTCGCTAAGAAATGCTTCGCAGTTATTATGGTAAAAAGTGGTAAATACTGAATGACATTTCAATCCGGGTACTCTTCGTGGCAGTAGAGTACTTTTTTACAGACCCACGCTGATGTTCGAAGCGCCTTTGCAAGAAAAAAAAGCCATACAGATGTCCTACCGAGTAAATAATCGTAGTAACAAATGTAGCATTGTGTACGTGTAAAACAACAACGTGTCATCACACAATGCTAATTGCAGACGAGTGTGGAGTGTAATGCTATGCACCCACTGTTGTGCGTTCAGCCATAATTAATCATCGTTAGCCCAAGGTCATGTCAACAAAGAACACCTAATAGATTACAGGTCTTTAAAGGGTACATAGCTTATCCACAGAAAGAATAATAATGGCGTTGCGGGTGATATCTTACTTTACAAAAATAAATATTAGGTGCGTAGTCAACACCTTTTTAGAAGGAAAAAACTTGAAACAGAGCTGGCCCCGCCCCAACGCGAAGCTGAGTTTAGAATCCACACTAGGCATGATAATAATGGTCGGTGAACTAGCACCACTTGTTGCTTTTAGCAGCAAGAAACACGATGAAAGAGGACAAACGTACGACAAGTATTTGAAGAACAGCTCCATGAATATATTCACCTTAGGGTATTGTTAAGGATGCTTTTAGCGGGACGGCTCAGTGCTCTCCCTCTCCCATAGTTGAGTAAGAAGTACTCGAATTCGTTAAACATTTTTTCTAAACACAAAACGCAGCAAAATATTCTATGCAACTACTGATAGTTTAGAAAATTGAAATTGCTCCAGCCACAGTTCAAATAGAGTCCGACGTTTCGAGACCGACTCGGTCCCTTCCTCAGATGTGACTGTCTTGGTCATGGAAGTGTCGTCGCGTCGTGTTCTCTCACCACGGCTCCGGCTTTCCCTTTCCACCACGTTTCGGAGACCGTGAACATACACCGAAGGCATTGATCCCAGCGAGCGGTTCACGTTGGCAGGCGTATGCTGAATGTGCCAAGACTCGAGCAAGAGCCTCTTTCCCAAATTCCGTTCTGTTTCAATAACAGAAGCGCCGTCTAAGTCAATTTTATGGTCGTGCTTCTCGCAGTGCTCCGCCAGAGCGCTACGTTGCACTTCCATCTTCCTGACGTCGTTCTTGTGTTGGCGCATTCTTTCCGGGAAACATTTGCTCTCGCCTATGTAGCAGGCTGGACACCCAGAACACGACACTTTGTAGACAACGCCCGGGTGTAGCTCCCTCGGAGGTCGGTCTTTCGGCCGCGGTAGCAAGCGAGCGAGCGTCGAAACAGGTTTATGGATTACCGTGACCCCGGCTTTTCCTAGGACTCTCGAGAGGAAAAGCCGGGGTCACGGTAATCCATAAACCTGTTTCGACGCTCGCTCGCTTGCTACCGCGGCCGAAAGACCGACCTCCGAGGCAGCTACACCCGGGCGTTGTCTACAAAGTGTCGTGTTCTGGGTGTCCAGCCTGCTACTTAGGCGAGAGCAAATGTTTCCCGGAAAGAATGCGCCAACACAAGAACGACGTCAGGAAGATGGAAGTGCAACGTAGCGCTCTGGCGGAGCACTGCGAGAAGCACGACCATAAAATTGACTTAGACGGCGCTTCTGTTATTGAAACAGAATGGAATTTGGGAAAGAGGCTCTTGCTCGAGTCTTGGCACATTCGGCATACGCCTGCCAACGTGAACCGCTCGCTGGGATCAATGCCTTCGGTGTACGTTCACGGTCTCCGAAACGTGGTGGAAAGGGAAAGCCGGAGCCGTGGTGAGAGAACACGACGCGACGACACTTCCATGACCAAGACAGTCACCCCCTGAGGAAGGGACCGAGTCGGTCTTGAAACGTCGCACTCTATTTGAACTGTGGCTGGAGCAATTTCAATTTTCTAAACCTTTCTACCCAGCCAGACCGATTGCTGTCAAAATGTTTACGTTTAAGTCATTACGCAGTGACTTCGGTCAGGAAGCAGCGCTCCTCGCGAAGCGGTACGTGAACGTGGCACGCGGCGTCACGACCTACCGCAACCATCTCGACTTCACGAGGACCTGTCGGGAGAGGAACGTGATACCACGAAGCCTTCAGCTCAAGCGCCTGGTGCACACGGCGGAGGGCAACAAGATCATCGCACAAGCTGAACGGCGGCTACTAAACGCCCGAATCCATGAGTGCCACAGCGTCATCAAGAAGAGGGAATTAGACCTGTTCTTTCTACGGCGGCAACTTCAACATCGACTGCCCGACATCTTTCCGTCACTGGAGGAGTTCGCACGAAATGTGGCTGCAACAACTGCGCAGAAACAACAAGCGACCCACAATAGTAAGCTTGCGACGCTTCAAGGAGAAAAACACCACTACAGTCCTGACAACGAGAATTTCGTCGTCAATCTGTCCTCCAAACAACTCTCCCCGACAGAGCACAGCGTGCTGGCAAAGGGACACAACTTCAACACGACCACGACACGCCCGTCACTGCCGAAGATCATCGCGGCTACGGAGGAAGGCATAAGGCGACTCGACAGCGGCATTCGGGAGAACGTGCGTCTCAAGGCTATCGGCGTACTATCAAAAATAGGAAAGCGCCGTGAGCACAACCTGTCGAGAGAGGAGTGTAAGCGATCCATGCGCTCCGAAATGATGATAAGGTTGTCATCCTCCCGGCCGACAAAGGGAACGCAATGGTCCTGCTCGACAGGGAGGCATACAACGACAAAGTGCGAGACCTGCTGGACAGTCCGGCCTACGAAAAGCTGACGAAGGACCCCACACCAAGTGTTCAAAGGGAAATGAACAAGCTCCTGGCGGATATCTTTAAAGCGCACCCAAAGGCGAGAAACACATACCTCCAGCTCATCTGCCGGAACGGCTCTGCACCAGGATTTTACGGGCTTCCCAAGACCCACAAGCCCACAGTTCCGCTCCGTCCTATCTTGGATTTTACAACATCTCCACTCCGGGCGCTGTCCAAGTATCTCCACCGGACTCTCGCGCCGCTCGTGGGGCAAACACCGACCCACATACGCGACGCCAGCCACTTCTTGGAGCGCATGAGAGATGTGACCGTGAGCAGCGATGAGTGCTTCGTCTCGTTCGACGTCGTGTCCCTGTTCACCAATGTGCCCGTAGCACTAGCGGTATCTAGCGCACGAGCAGCGTTGAACCAAGACGAGCTCTTAGATGAAAGAACCTGCCTGGGCGTCGACGAACTGTGTCGCCTACTGGAATACTGCCTCAAGGGGACGTATTTCAGCGTCAACGGGAGCTTCTACAGACAAGCCAGCGGGACCGCGATGGGAGCGGCGATCTCCGTTACGGCTGCGAACCTCACAATGGAACACATAGAAGAGACGGCACTGGGCTCCTTTATTGACAGGCCGAAAGTATTTGTGAGGTACGTGGATGACTGTTTTTGCATAATAAAGAAGGCAGCAGTAGACAGCTTCCTCGAACATCTAAACTCCATCGACCAAGCGATACAGTTCACGGAGGAACGAGAGCGGGACGGGGCGCTTCCGTTTCTCGATGTTTTAGTCAGACGACAGGGCGAGCGCATGACCTTTTCGGTGTATAGAAAGCCAACTCACACCGGCAGGTATTTGCATTTTACGTCCTGTCATCCAACTGCCCACAATGCTTCAGTGGTTTCGGCACTCCTTTCACGTGCACGAGTAATCTGCACGTCGGAGGATGAGAGGAAGAAAGAAGAAAAGAGGATTGTCGCCGAGCTACGAGGGAATGGCTACACAGAAGCGTTCATCCGCCGGGCGTCACGCCGTTTGTCGAGACGACAACCACCGCACCGCGGAAAGACACCTGCAAGCGACACACCGCCCGACCCCCTTTCCGCTCTGGCCACACCACCGCACACGAGAAAAACGAAGGCGCCAAACAACCGCGTCGCCATTCCATATGTGCCGGGCATAAGTGAACGAACGAAAAACGAAGGCGCCAAACAACCGCGTCGCCATTCCATATGTGCCGGGCATAAGTGAACAGCTCTCGAGAGTCCTAGGAAAAGCCGGGGTCACGGTAATCCATAAACCTCTTTCGACACACCGCCCGACCCCCTTTCCGCCCTGGCCACACCACCCCACACGAGAAAAACGAAGGCGCCAAACAACCGCGTCGCCATTCCATATGTGCTGGGCATAAGTGAACAGCGCTCGAGAGTCCTAGGAAAAGCCGGGGTCACGGTAATCCATAAACCTGTTTCGACGCTCGCTCGCTTGCTACCGCGGCCGAAACACCGACCTCCGAGGAAGCTACACCCGGTCTTTGTCTACAAAGTGTCGTGTTCTGGGTGTCCACGCTGCTACATAGGCGAGAGCAAATGTTTCCCGGAAAGAATGCGCCAACACAAGAACGACGTAAGGAAGATGGAAGTGCAACGTAGCGCTCTGGCGGAGCACTGCGAGAAGCACGACCATAAAATTGACTTAGACGGCGCTTCTGTTATTGAAACAGAACGGAATTTGGGAAAGAGGCTCTTGCTCGAGTCTTGGCACATTCAGCATACGCCTGCCAACGTGAACCGCTCGCTGGGATCAATGCCTTCGGTGTACGTTCACGGTCTCCGAAACGTGGTGGAAAGGGAAAGCCGGAGCCGTGGTGAGAGAACACGACGCGACGACACTTCCATGACCAAGACAGTCACCCCCTGAGGAAGGGACCGAGTCGGTCTCGAAACGTCGGACTCTATTTGAACTGTGGCTGGAGCAATTTCAATTTTCTAAACCTTTCTACCCAGCCAGACAGATTGCTGTCAAAATGTTTACGTTTAAGTCATTACGCAGTGACTTCGGTCAGGAAGCAGCGCTCCTCGCGAAGCGGTACGTGAACGTGGCACGCGGCGTCACGACCTACCGCAACCATCTCGACTTCACGAGGACCTGTCGGGAGAGGAACGTGATACCACGAAGCCTTCAGCTCAAGCGCCTGGTGCACACGGCGGAGGGCAACAAGATCATCGCACAAGCTGAACGGCGGCCACTAAACGCCCGAATCCATGAGTGCCACAGCGTCATCAAGAAGAGGGAATTAGACCTGTTCTTTCTACGGCGGCAACTTCAACATCGACTGCCCGACATCTTTCCGTCACTGGAGGAGTTCGCACGAAATGTGGCTGCAACAACTGCGCAGAAACAACAAGCGACCCACAATAGTAAGCTTGCGACGCTTCAAGGAGAAAAACACCACTACAGTCCTGACAACGAGAATTTCGTCGTCAATCTGTCCTCCAAACAACTCTCCCCGACAGAGCACAGCGTGCTGGCAAAGGGACACAACTTCAACACGACCACAACACGCCCGTCACTGCCGAAGATCATCGAGGCTACGGAGGAAGGCATAAGGCGACTCGACAGCGGCATTCGGGAGAACGTGCGTCTCAAGGCTATCGGCGTACTATCAAAAATAGGAAAGCGCCGTGAGCACAACCTGTCGAGAGAGGAGGGTAAGGCGATCCATGCGCTCCGAAATGATGATAAGGTTGTCATCCTCCCGGCCGACAAAGGGAACGCAATGGTCCTGCTCGACAGGGAGGCATACAACGACAAAGTGCGAGACCTGCTGGACAGTCCGGCCTACGAAAAGCTGACGAAGGACCCCACACCAAGTGTCCAAAGGAAAATGAACAAGCTCCTGGCGGATATCTTTAAAGCGCACCCAAAGGCGAGAAACACATACCTCCAGCTCATCTGCCAAAACGGCTCTGCACCAGGATTTTACGGGCTTCCCAAGACCCACAAGCCCACAGTTCCGCTCCGTCCTATCGTGGATTTTACAACATCTCCACTCCGGGCGCTGTCCAACTATCTCCACCGGACTCTCGCGCCGCTCGTGGGGCAAACACCGACCCACATACGCGACGCCAGCCACTTCTTGGAGCGCATGAGAGATGTGACCGTGAGCAGCGATGAGTGCTTCGTCTCGTTCGACGTCGTGTCCCTGTTCACCAGTGTGCCCGTAGCACTAGCGGTATCTAGCGCACGAGCAGCGTTGAACCAAGACGAGCTCTTAGATGAAAGAACCTGCCTGGGCGTCGACGAACTGTGTCGCCTACTGGAATACTGCCTCAAGGGGACGTATTTCAGCGTCAACGGGAGCTTCTACAGACAAGCCAGCGGGACCGCGATGGGAGCGGCGATCTCCGTTACGGCTGCGAACCTCACAATGGAACACATAGAAGAGACGGCACTGGGCTCCTTTATTGACAGGCCGAAAGTATTTGTGAGGTACGTGGATGACTGTTTTTGCATAATAAAGAAGGCAGCAGTAGACAGCTTCCTCGAACATCTAAACTCCATCGACCAAGCGATACAGTTCACGGTGGAACGAGAGCGGGACGGGGCGCTTCCGTTTCTCGATGTTTTAGTCAGACGACAGGGCGAGCGCATGACCTTTTCGGTGTATAGAAAGCCAACTCACACCGGCAGGTATTTGCATTTTACGTCCTGTCATCCAACTGCCCACAAAGCTTCAGTGGTTTCGGCACTCCTTTCACGTGCACGAGTAATCTGCACGTCGGAGGATGAGAGGAAGAAAGAAGAAAAGAGGATTGTCGCCGAGCTACGAGGGAATGGCTACACAGAAGCGTTCATCCGCCGGGCGTCACGCCGTTTGTCGAGACGACAACCACCGCACCGCGGAAAGACACCTGCAAGCGACACACCGCCCGACCCCCTTTCCGCCCTGGCCACACCACCGCACACGAGAAAAACGAAGGCGCCAAACAAAAGCGTCGCCATTCCATATGTGCCGGGCATAAGTGAACAGCTCTCGAGAGTCCTAGGAAAAGCCGGGGTCACGGTAATCCATAAACCTGTTTCGACGCTCGCTCGCTTGCTACCGCGGCCGAAAGACCGACCTCCGAGGGAGCTACACCCGGGCATTGTCAACAAAGTGTCGTGTTCTGGGTGTCCAGCCTGCTACATAGGTGAGAGCAAATGTTTCCCGGAAAGAATGCGCCAACACAAGAACGACGTCAGGAAGATGGAAGTGCAACGTAGCGCTCTGGCGGAGCACTGCGAGAAGCACGACCATAAAATTGACTTAGACGGCGCTTCTGTTATTGAAACAGAACGGAATTTGGGAAAGAGGCTCTTGCTCGAGTCTTGGCACATTCAGCATACGCCTGCCAACGTGAACCGCTCGCTGGGATCAATGCCTTCGGTGTACGTTCACGGTCTCCGAAACGTGGTGGAAAGGGAAAGCCGGAGCCGTGGTGAGAGAACACGACGCGACGACACTTCCATTACCAAAACAGTCACCCCCTGAGGAAGGGACCGAGTCGGTCTCGAAACGTCGGACTCTATTTGAACTGTGGCTGGAGCAATTTCAATTTTCTAAACCTTTCTACCCAGCCAGAGAGATTGCTGTGAAAATGTTTACGTTTAAACTACTGATAGTACGTTAGTCGATACATTTTTTTCTTACCGCGCATTAGATCGACAGCGATTATATAAAGGCGAAAGCTGTTATGCCGAGCTATGAACCACTGCCTATTTAAAGACGATAGTCTTTCTTGAGAAGCTTCGACGAAAAAATTTTGGTCTGTCTGTCTGTCTGTCTGTAAATTTGTCTGTCCGCCCTAACGATACCTCAAACGGCACCGCACGGCCAACCCCATCCGCAGCGCCCACCAATATTGCTCAATGTTTAGCGTTCATAGTTGTGCCACTGCCAATTAAATAAGCAAATATTGCGCTTTTCTAAGGTGCCATAACAACATGCCTATGTTTTTCATGTCTGTCTTTATACTAGAAATGGCCACACACAAAACAGTCTAAGGACTGTAGCGTTTAACGCACTGCGCTGACAGTGCAACGCGATGCTCAAGAAGGTGTTTCCAACGCTTTGCTACAACCGCACAGTGGTGACACATGCCCATCGCTTTCCATTCTACACTTTATCGCCTCCGTGACTGGCGCGCATAATTCTCCGCGGTCGCGCATGCCTTCGTTTTCGAAGATAACTGCCAGATGGCGCTCGTGTATAACGTGCCTAGATGCGCTTGTTTGCCTCCGTTACACGCTCGAGGCACTCTAACGCAGCGCCTTGAGAATCCCATTCACCAATTTTCTTGCGCAGAACATCAAATAAACGTTTTGTTCACTCTTTCCAGACGCAAGACTATTGTCTTTCGACGACATTTACAGTGTAACATGTGGACTCGGGCCAATTTTTTTACGAGGCTTCTGCTCGGCTTTCTTCATTTCATGATGTGGCAAGTTGTGTTTCAACCATTCTCTTGGTGTAGTGTGAGGAGGGCCCTTACATTCCTAGCAACCGACGATGACAGAAGACCTAGTAAGGCTGGCTCATCCACGATAATCGTATTTAGTCACAAAAACACCGTAAATCAATAAGCCATTAATTGTCCGTCAGGCAGTATAAAGAAATTCTAGTAGAAGTAGATAGGAAAGTATCGACGTTGCATGGGAGCGATGATATGAGTACTTTTCAGGATGAAGGAAAGAATGCAATATGGAACAGCTAAGGGTACAATTATGCAGATGGTGCACGAATAGTAACAACAGCCAAGGTTAGTCAAGCATCTGAGCATACTTAGTCTATCTTCTCAGACTCGAAGGCAGCTCTTCAATCTCTTATGTCACCTTTAGCCATGGACCTAATGAACAGTTAGCAGCTGAAATAAGGCTTCTTTATCACCAAGCAATCGAGAAACAGCCCAGCTTAGTGTATCAGTGTATACCAGGTCATTGCGGTATATATGGCAATGACCACGCAGATGAGGCCGCTAGATTTGCACACGACGGTACCCAATACACAGCCATCGCGTTCTCAAGAACCTACACATCTACAAGACTTCGTTCGCTTGCACGTGACATCCCATTAGTACAGTGGAACTCAACAGACTTCACAAACGCGCGCCTGCATAACTTGGATCCCGATCTGCAGCTTCGTCTTCCCTCAAGGATATCTCGAGCTTAAGAGACTCTTCTATGCCGCCTGTGGCTTGGAGTAGCCTTTACGAACGCATACTCTTATCTCATCGGAATGACCAGCTCTTCTACATGAACTCACGGCAGCTGTGAAGAAACCATCGCACACCTTCTGTGTGAGTGTACCCATTTCAACACGCAAAGACAAGAACTGACTGCAGCTCTGGATATACTGGATGATCGGCCTTTGTCAGAGCACCGGATTCTGGGTCATTGGCCGAGCCCATCCTCAGCCCAGAAGGCTCTGAAAACTTTGCTGCGCGTTTTGCGGGCAACTGGCCTCAGAGACAGAATATAGTGTCTTATACTCTTTGATGTTGCCTTTCCCCTGTTGCATTTTTTTGTAATCTCTCTCTCTCTCTCTTTGCAACTTTCTTTTTTACAACTTTTATTCCCCTCACCTCTTTCCCCAGCAGAGGGTAGCTAGCCGGTCTAAGAACTGGCTAACCTTTCTGTCTTTCCGCTTAAACTTTCTTCCTCATATCCTCCTCCTCCTCCTGGTCGCTTATTTTTAGTGATGGTGGTCTCAGTGTTTGAATTCATTGCCGACTTTCGTTTTCATGTCGCCTTCAGGTTGAAGCTTGTGCTTGTGTCATAATGACTCAGTCCTTGTTTACGCCATGCGTACGCTTAAGTAATTGCTTAGGCGTGGCGTACTATCACTATATGATATTTTTAGGAGAACAGTTGTACAAGCTGATCACATACTGTGCCTGTCAGCGCTTTCATCCGGTTTTTTGAGCACTTACTCCACAACGCAGTCTAACGAATTGCGGAAAGACAAGATAAAGTATCAGGTGCAAACGAATGCAGCAAAATTCAGATGTCCGGAATTTTATAGGACCAAGTTTCATAGGTCTAAGGCAGTTATGGCTCCAAGAACACTTCTAAATAATGACTACGTCTCCGTAGATTTTTATTAAAAACAAATGCTTGGTTGCATTGCCATTTGCGGTAGATAAAGTTGGGACAACCGTGTCATGTCTGTGACACTAAGGTTTTACTCGCACATCTAGGTGCTGATAATCACCATAGAAGCAATTTAGCCTTCTCTAGTCTAGCAAAGACCTTGAATAAATCTATAAAAAAACCTCTATAATGTAGCTAAGGCCCAGAAACAGCATAGAAGCAACCAGATTATACCTTCAGAGTAGTCCAGCAGTGCTTTCTCAAGGCTTGCATGGCTTAGTTAAAGATTCGCTATTTTTTATGATTTAACTGTACCAATCCTTTCAAGCCTGTTATCATCCTCATCCTGACGACACACACACTGCAGGGCAATCGCCTTCCCTACGTTTTGCCGACCAACCCATACTGCACTTGTTGATCCCACGTTGTGCTCGCGAGTTTAGTGGCTAAGGTACTTGGCTGCTGACCCGCAGGTCGCGAGTTCGAATCCTGGCTACGGCGGCTGCATTTCCGATGGAGGCAGAAATGTTGTAGGTCCGTGTGCTCAGATTTGGGTGCACGTTAAAGAACCCCAGGTGGTTGGAATTTCTGGAGCCCTTCACTACAGCGTCTCTCATAATCATATGGTGGTTTTGGGACGTTAAACCCCACATATCGATCAATCATTGTGCTCGCGAACCCCTCAATCTCATCAGCCCACCTGATTTAATCTCTCCCGCTCACACGAATGACTTATCTTTGAATACAGTCAGATACCCTTAATGACCAGTGGTTGTCTTGCCTAGTCACTACGTGCTCAGCCCGTATTCATTCATTCTTGATTATCCCTACGATTTCCTCCGCAACCGTTTGTTTCCTGACGCACTCTGCTTTCTTGATTTCTCTTGAGCTTACACCTATCATTTTACGTCAGTGGCTGTGTCAACCTCAATATAAGAGGTTATGCTACTTGCAAAATACGTGTCCCTAATCTGAAGCCGTGCCAAAAGTTTTTACGCTGATTTCACATACGCAATTCGTTTAATAGTAAGCTGCGTACTTTTATTTGCACCATGACAATGCTTGAAATAGAACTTTTTATGGACGCACTTTTCTGTCAATAACGTTTTATGGCTATAAGCCATTATTGGTTCATATTTCTCAAAAATAGTTGTTAATGCAAATAACTGACGAGAAAGCATGTAAAGATTATTTAAAGAACAAAAAATTGTAATGTGAGAAGTCTCAAGATGGGCCCATAATATGTTTTTTTAGTTCATAATAAATGTATAGGTGATAATTAGTTTTAGAGAAAATTGCACTGTTCACAAGTTAAGGGGTAAGTGCCCTCAGAAGTACTAAAAACAAAATGTGTAAGTTTAAGCAGGTACTGAAAATTGCGCCACCAGAAAAACACATTTTAATTTTAAACATAAAACTTTATCTACGTGGCAAAAAAAGATTTTAAAATGACTTCTGCCTTCAAGAGAGCTTGATAATAATGGTATTGGTGAGGATGGGGCTTTAGAGACAAGAGCTTTGGGACTCTATAGATTGAGCTTTTTTGTTTTTATGAGCTACTTTGTTTTATTTATGCGTGATTCCAACTACTTCCGGTTTTATTACTACTATACTTTTTCTCACAAATGTAGCAGAAATAATCATGTGAAAGCAAGTAAAAACAAAAAAAAACATGTTGACAACAAAACTTCCGCTTTCGACTAGCATCCGCTCTTAAGTTTAACTCTCTTTTAAGGTGTCGAAATTTCTTTTCATACCCCACCGCGGTGGTCTAGCGACTCAGGTACTCGGCTGCTGACCCGCCGGCCACGGGGTCGAATGCCAGCTTCGGCAGCTGCCTTTTCGATGGAGGCGAAAATGCTGTAAGCTCATATGCTTAGATTTGGGCACACGTTAAAGAATCCCGGGTGGTCAAATTTTCGGAGTGCTCAACTACGGTGTTCCTCATAATTATATGGTAGGTTTTGGGACGTTAAATCTTACATATCAATCAGCACTTTTCGTACGTTAAGCACCATTGAGACGCAGCCGTAGTACACCGTCCTCTTGAGGGGTACAGGTAAACTTCCCTTCATAAATTGAGAATATTTGTCGAATGTAATTTGTATCATACTATAAAGCATGATATGCCGCATATTTTGTATCAAGAGAGATGTGTCCCACCGCCAAACTGAGATTTTTTAGGACACCAATTGTGTGACTTCTTGTTGCACCGATTCAACAGGCGCATTAAAAAAAGCCATAACACAGACAAAACTACAGCACCTAGCATTCAGTTTTCTCGCTGTTTTGCTTCGTTGAAAAATAGCCACGCAATTGAGCTCTCAGTTATTCCTGCAGGTGGAAGGATTGCTCGCCACGTTCATTGACAGAAAACGCAAGCGATGCGTCACAGTGATAAGCTACGAGCCGATATTTGTTTTATTCTAACGTTAGTGTTTTCACTGAACAACATTATACATGGCTGCAAAGAAGCTAGCCACCGACATAATAAAGAACTCTCAAATAAATTTTTGCTTGAGCTGATGTAGTGCTGTTAAAATGACTATACTAATACAGTCAAGCCCATGACTGTCTCTCACGAAATAAGTATGCACAAATAACGTTGAATGGAGCGGGGGGGGGCTATACTAGTGCACAAAGGAGGATAACAGAAATAATAGACTTAGTTGAGAGAAACGTTGGTTATGATTAGAAAAAGAAAACATTGATGAGATGAGTTTTTGCATACTCGATAAGGTCGTTCTCAGTTACAGCTGAGCGGGAATGGGCTGCCACTCTAAATGAAGTCTCGAGAGACGCTGAATAGATTATAAAGGTACTTTTTTCTCTCAACCTTGCTTTCGTCGGAAGCGTGTGTGCCAATTGAAGAGTTGTTTATCCTTTGAAAAAAAAAAACTAGAGCGTAAAGCACCACCAGAACAGACAAAGAACACGGGATGGGCACTTTTTGTCTGTCGTTGTGTAGCTTTGCGCAAGAACACACTAACTTACCCAAGAACACATCTCGCTTAACTTAGCTCTTTGTTGGAAACACGTCGTCATTTTTCAAAAGCAGCTGAGTTATTCTCTATTCTGGGACTTGCTTTGGTGTGTGGCTTCGATGGGTCTTTTGAGAAAAATACGGATTTTTTTCTTGCTTTTTAGTTGTTTATGCACTGAAATGGTTGTACTAACTTCTGGTGGGCAGTTACCGCATAGTGTTTTCTATATAGGTCATATTTTCTTCTTTAAAAGCAACTATGATTCATTGCACTCCTAACAGGCATGGTCATCAATATCGTACCACTTTTACTACTGGGAAGTTTTCTACCTAGTATTACTGAAAACGGAAGCAAGCACTTGAGTGGAAGTGCTTTAAAGAAAGACAAGAATACCACTCAGTACATGGGTCACTTAAAACTTTAAAAAACAAGATTCCTTGCCTAAGGCATTGCTTTACCGCCGTGCACTTATTCCTGGCACTGGCGGGTTTCATAAATTGCCTTATGCAGTAGCTATCTTCTCAATTGCTCTAAATGAACTGTTTGGAGGGCTTTGCGTCTGGTTTAAACACCAGAGGTTTCAGGAATTGTAGCTGAAATGATCTATGCATCGTGGAGAAATCTTCAAAATTATAGCGCCTTTCAACCGGCCCCCCTCAACATCGCTCATTTTCTCCCGGAAACCTTCGCACTGAGAGGATAGCAGCGCGTGCCTGTTAAGGGCGCACGTCGAATGAGGCGGCTTTGTATAAGTGCCTCGTCGCACCACAGCCTATACTTTGCAGTGCATTAACTCCAAATGCGAGCGTACTTCACAGGAATATAGGTCCACAAAAGAAAATGAAACACACTCAGACTGACTCGAAAAATCTATCTGGCACTTTGGACTCACTTCGACTCAGACTGACCAAAAATTTCTTGGGCCGAGTAGACTCGGACTCATTCTCACGGCTTGATCTGAGTCTGAGGAGGGCATGAGTGAGTCGATTTATGAGTGATTTCACCGAGCTGGATGCTGTAAGAGCTCAACGGATAGCCTCTTCAGCGGGAAGTTCTATGTGCGTACGTACAAGGTCATGCGTGTGTGCGTTTTGAAACCTACGCATTCTGAAGAGTAACTATAATCTGCTTGAATATTATAAAACATCGTCAGTTAGCTTGCGCAACACTCGAGACGCTGCTTTTATTCTTCTTGGGGCTCTAACATACGACTGCCCCGCTTGTTTTCATTTTTCTCGCTCAATACCGCGTCGCACTATCAATAAACCGGGATTAGCCTTCCTGGCATGGCGTGGGTCGTCTGCTCCTTGAACCAGCGGACGTCCAGCCCCTCCTAATACGTAATGCTTGTAATTTTCTCATCACAATTTATATGCCACAATTATACTTGGAGGTAACGGCCACCTTTTTGTTTGGTGTTTTTGTGATGCACTAGTTTATACAGCGGACAGGAGCAGCTATAATCAAGACTATCCGAATTTTACTCACTAATTTTAACTGTGACGCAGTTTAAGCTGGACGTTAATTTGGTGTTCGGCCTGTCAGAAAACTATCTTCACCTTAATCGACTATGTGCCACAGAAAATGGGTAAATATCTCTACTCAACTCTGGTAGGGTAAAAACTAAGGAGGCAACAGTTAGCCCGACAACTATAGCTGCATAGTGATGGCGGTGAGCCGATGTGGGAGAAGGCCTCGGCGCCTTGGCTGAAGAAGTGCACCAAGGCACCGTGCATGCCATCTTCCCGAAGCACTATGCCATGTCTCGCATTCCTCTACACCCTCCATTGTTGTTTTATTCTATTTCACTTTCTCAATGAACTTGTAAAAGGGAAAAAATTGGAAACGCAAACTGATACTAATTATCATACCCTCGAGGAGGGAAAAAGTGAGCGCTGCCGAATTCTTATTCTATACAAACACCCGAAATTATTGTGAAAATGTCGGCATCGCCTTTCGAGCTCAGCGACCTACTTACCTATATTTTTTATATTAAGCGTTCTGCACCAACTACCTGTATGGCTGCAAGCAAACTTTTCTGGTAATTGTGTCTTTGCTGTTCTTGGCACGGACAGCAAAAAAAAGGCACCCACAACGTTCCGCCATTCCAAGCAAATAAATATAAAACTCGTCATTCGATAAATCGTATTGGGCTTCGCCTAGGCGATTCAGGCATTTCCTTCACAACGGGGCAACATATTACTAGCTCTTCTGGTTGAAGCTGTCGAAGGCAGTTTTTTTAATAAAAATAAATGGCAAAAAAGCACCCATGGGTTGTGCGCACGATGAGTGAAATAAGACGTTAAATATAGGTTCCTAGATGTTGAACATTTGTGTCGGACATTTAGTAAGCTCTGTTGAAATAAACTAACACAATTGTCAAACGCACTTCAAGCAGGGCAGATGCTGCGTCACACAGATGCTGCCATGGTTGGTTTCACTGTATACACACCGTTTGGACACGCTGAAGACGTCGTTTGCACGACGTGTATGTACGTACAACTCCAAAGACAGCTGCACATCACTATTCATGTTTATAAAGAAAGTAGACGCTTAAGACTGGGCAGTCGGGTGCATATGTTTGTTAATTTATACTAAATTTTGGGAGTTATTCAAAACTTACCCCGTGAAAGCTTGTGCGTTCGCTAACTTGTGCTTGCACGTCGGCACAAGCTTGTCGGCGTCGTTCTTAGAGGTACCTGGGAGAACATAAAAGGTGTTGTCATTGCCGCTAATACTAAGTTATATGAGATCGGCTACTGCCTATTATGTGATGACTACTCATATCACTAGTACGACTATTCTACAAGTTTAATACATTTGGCCATGCCAATATGAGGTAGTAATGAATTTCTCGTGGACTCGAGAATAGATCGCGTGCGTTAAAATAGTCATGCATGCCAACCAGTTTCTCGCAGACTTAACTGTACTGAATAAGTTATGAATGCATGTGCATCGAGCTATAACTTCTTTTGCACAACGCAATCAAGCTACACAGACGTATAGGTAATTTGGTACTCACAAAGATTAAGAACGTTTAGAGCTACAAGGTACAGTGAGTCCTTTTACTAGATCATAGTCTCTTAAATTTGGTAGATCCCACCATCTACAGCTCCCCCTTAATGCTTCCTGCAGTTTGAGGCGTGGATATAAAAGCAGTCAGCAAGGTTCTGTGAACTTACTACGAGCATGCTTTTAGAACACACTCTGAGGGCTGTTATCGACGTTGACTCAACGACGGTGACCGCAAAATCATCTTTGGACGACAGAGCACTGATTTGCAGCGATAAGCCGTATTTCGCGCATTCGCATTTGCAAGATTATTGCCGCAGCTCAGGGCATGAAAAGCGCTTTGCCAAATGCCAGTCCCGTACACTCAGCAAATCATAACGATCGCCATTGGCGCCCGAATGGGCACCATTGAGGGGCTTGATGGTGGCTTGGAGATGAGGCATGGTTCGGATGTGGATGTGCTCGTAGCAATGAATAAAAGCAAGCTTTTCATCAAGTGTCCGCCATTGATTTTGTGATCAGAGCACAGGCACAGGTAATTCAGAAGCGTTGCCCAAAAATTCTGGTTGAAGTCATTTGTGCCGCCATTACAAACATTCCGTACTCTCTAGCTCAAATCTCTGCATCGACAGCGTTACCGGGAACAAATTTCTACGCTAGTCATTACTCATTTTTCGTCTTGATGGTCTCATACCAATTGCGGTAGGCTTTTTTATGAGCAAAATATCCCTATTTTCTCGCAGCACACGATTTTTTGTGTGAAATGTGATCCCACAAATACATACACGTAGAAATTCGAGAGAATTCATTGTAGGTAAATAACATGTACGCATTTGAGGTTGGAATGAGAAGTCAGACAAATGGTGCATGGAAGGAACGGAAATGTTCACTTTTGTTACTATATGGTATGCGATTGACTGGTTGTCCAAAAGCATTATTTTGGCCTGCTGGGCAGTCCATGTTGGTGGCGCTCACTGATTTCTAACTGCTCAATGTTCAACATAGGGTTCGGAAGGTATATTGCGCTCACTAAGCTTATTACCTAACTTATTCGTAGGAGCAAAAGTATTCTCTTTCATTGTTATAAAAATATTCGAAAGGCACCTCTTCTTAAACTGCAACATATTCATTTGAAAACTGGAAAACAAGTCACCAGAACCACCGGAACATTTGATCTACTACCTATGTACATTATGTTTCGATAAAATGAGCAAACATTGCTTGGGTACCTTCAGTGGGCGTAGTATCGTGCAAGCGACGAGCATGCCTTAACGCAGCTCTTTGCTTTTCGTGCAGGGAACCAATTGGTACTGCCTATTTGCTAAGCGCACTCCTTTGCTGCTTTCGTTGTGCTACCGGGCCCGCGCATTAAGCTTGCTATTGTCCATGATTACAGTTCTCTCATGTCACAACTGTTGTTGTAGTCGGGAGGGAGGAAGGGAAAGAAGGAGCAAAGACGAGATGGTTAATCATGTGAGCGTCTGGTTTTCTTTCCTACACTGAGAAGAGGATTAAGGGATGAAGAAAGAAAGATAGAAAGAACATAAAAAAATCACAGCATATCGACGAAGTGAATAATGATGACAGGGGTGAAGCGTCCGTCTGTCCATTCGTCTGTGTGTCCGTCCGTCCGTGCATGCGTCCTTGCGTCCGATCGCGTTCGAGAATGCAGACGGGGCTCGGGTAACACGGACAAGACGTGAGCCAAGGAAGCCGAGCACAAGCGTCTTCAACGCACCCGCCGCTCTGCATCGTCCATGCCCCACCAACATTCCGCCATGTACGGTGACTATCCAGGAGACTGAGACAGGTATTCGTTCTCCGTGCACGCAGGTAAAGCACGTGTAGCAGCCAGTCTTTTAAAGCGATTCTCAGATTGTCATGCTGTGAACTGCAAACATATCACTTACTAACCGCAGACGTGTGATCCTCTGAATGGTTTAACCCCATGCTCGGAGGCACACCCTCCTTGTAAGTCGGCAAGAATCACACATATTAGCGTTCTATTCTCCGATCACAGAAACTGGGGGTGCTAAGACGTGACCATTACAACGCATGAACAAGAGCAGCAGACGAGTGCTCATGGTAAAAACACCAGATCTGCGCATACGTTTCATCGTGCCAAGCTCGTATGTCTCTCGGTCACTACGACTGCAACTTAACGACGTTGTAAACTATGCTCAAATATGAAGGTTTTACTAGTGTCCTCGAAGGCACCTTCCCAGTACACTAGTCAACTACCTGATCAGACCCACATAACCACATTGAGATATACGCTATCGTGGGTTCAACGTGGTGAACGTGGAACGCCTTGAGGCATACCCTCCCTGGGTAATACTTACAAGCTGTTACGTCACCGGCAGCTCTGTCTATGTATACTAGGTAATTTTAGGGAAGCCTTGGAGTTCACCCCAGCACCTTTTCAGGGGTCGTTCTGTTTGGCTCCTTTTAGACAGAGCGCGGCCTTCCGAGCTGGGAGGCCATGCATTGCCTTAACCTTAACTGTAACCATGACCCAAACGATTGAAGGAAACACACCTTTGCAATGGACGCACGCACACACACACAATATATATATATATATATATATATATATATATATATATATATATATATATATATACCATAGTGTGTTTGACGCCAGTGGGTTGCGAGCCTGCAGTACAGGCTAGACCACGAGGCAGAGGAGAATGAAGTCACAAATAGAAAAGCCGGCCCGTACCCAGGGTGCTGTCTTTGCGTCTGCATCAATTACAAAGGCACAGTCGTCAATAACGAAACCACCCTTGATTCAGCACCTTCGGCGTTGCGGACCAGGAACGCCATCCTCGAATTCTAGGCCATGACATCGACAAGCTTACCGCCGAAGGAAGCACAGTCCACGGCTCCTCGGTACCCGCTGACCTGCGGGCGCTACAAGCGCCATCCGGGGATGGTGTACAGACCTCCTTGGCGGCTCGACAGTATTATATGAACGCTTCTATTTTTTTTTCAATTTCAAAATTGGTTTTTTTTGTTTTCTTGTACAAGACACAATGAATGGGTTCATCACATTTTCATCATTTCGGACATCACCGTGATCATTGCTGCGATAAGATCATATTTTTTAACGCCGCCAGTGGTTTTCCAGGCGGCTCGTCCGACAATGCTGCATAGATCATGCGCAAAGCCATACCCTTGTCCCAGCGACCGAATGGCTTGGTGCCTTTGAACTGCGAGAACTGAACCACCACCGCGGGTACCGTGGATTCCATATCATTTGCGGCTATCACTCGTGGCTCCTCGAACTCCTCGTCCCGGATGTCATGATCTTGCACTGACATGTCATGCGAGCGACGTCTTTGCTTGCTCAGGTGCTGGATCGTTCACCCTTGCGAACTACCGCAGGTGTATTATGTGTATTTTGCATATTTTGCTAACACATTTTTTAGCATACCATCGCTCACCTGCAATGTCGCAAACCCTCTCATGACGATACAAGCAAGAGCCGTAATTTTTCAGGTGATATTTCACGCCATAAATTATAGCGTGTCGGCAATTTTTTCTTTGTGGCAAATCGGCGAAACCTTATGCATCCCGTAACCACCAAAAAACAATGCACGTAAACAACATGACAGCGCCACGACAAAATGGTCGCCCGTGAGTATACTCGTGAATAAAATAGTTGTTGCAAATCTAATGCGTACAATCTATGCACCCCGAGACTTCACCTACTCAGTTGCGAATCATTATTCTCGCAAAGCTGCTGTTACCGTGAAGAAAAATGAGATGACTACGAGCAGTTTGGATTCACGGAAGACTGTTTCAGGAAGCAATGTATGGACAAAAAATTGTCCAACTAGACTACTGAGTAGTGATACCATTGTCATCATACTATTTTTTAAATGAAGAAAAAAAATTTAAGTGCAAAGATATCAAATAAAGGACAAATGAATCATGAGTGAAAGTAATGATATTGTTCTGCCCCGAAAACAAAATAAAACTTTAAGAAGTGTGACACGAAACTCTATTGTCCCTCTTAGTGTCTTCAGAGAAAAAAATAAATAAATAAGTATGTAACCTGTGGCTGCCAAACAAATGATAAACGAAAAGTTTAGAAAGAGAAAGTGCTGGCACGCGCCAGTGCTCCGAGTTATATTTCAGTTCTCTCTGAAAGAACCGTCATCACCTGTCGTGAACGACAAGATTTGCCATGATGAAACACCACAACGTATCTCGTCACTTTTTATTTTCAGTAGTGTATGCTTCCGCACGCGTCATTGTTCCTTGTTTAGCTCCTTTCGATTCTGTTAGGTGTTGTGGCAGTTTTCCTAGTTTGATGAAAATGGCAACAACAAGTTCTATAAGAAGACGGCCTAGTACCAAGGATACGGTGGTCTAGTTTTTCGGTTAACACGCACAGAGCGTACCTACCGAAAACAACAAGAACATCAAGAAAATACGCATGCTGGGGTACATATGTACACACAGGCTACCGTTTTATGCTCATAAAATGAGAACACTTCGCTTTTGATACCTTTCAAAGTACATTTATATTCTCAGTACAAACATACCTGTTATCTGCTTAGGACAAAGACTTGGAGATGGCCGCGTTGTAATTACTGTGAATAAACGAGAATGCAGTGTGAATAAACGAGAATGCTTTCGCTATTGGATTTAACATCCGTACCAGCACCGCCTATAATTAGCATCTTATCGGTGCATAAGGCAATTGCGCATAGTGCAAACTTTCATACACCAAATACTTGAAATCGCAGATTTTTGAAAGTCACGAGAAGGAAAGGAACTCCATGATTAGGATTTCGCAGCGAAGCACCTAGCAGCACAGCCTCATAGTAACGTGCGTAGTCCTTGCTGCACGCATAGTAGTACGCGGCGCGTGTAAGTGGCTACTGATAAGTGCCTTGGCACTGCACCACAAAGAAGGGAAAAAAATTGGCAGATCCCACGTACAGTGGGAATCCATGATATGCGAAGCACGAATGAGAAATGTTGATATGTCACTTTAAAATCAGCACAACCTTACGAGGTGGAGGTAAATGATGCCGTACATGACTTCCTTGTCATGATTAACATGTCTGTATGTGTCATTACCTCCGTCATACATTCACGTCACGTGATACAAAATTTGGTGTATGTGGAGCTGGCGAAACGGCTGCGAGCATGGTATGAGCGTGGTATGTCGTCATGTTCTTACATGACACGCGTGTCAGGATTATCATGTTTGCAGCAGTCATATTATTCGTCATCCAACAACTTCTCGTAACACCAAATTCGGTATATGTGGAGCTAGCAAAATGGCCACGAGCGCATCATGAAGGGCCAAATATACTCCTATGTAGCGTTGATGCGCGCGTACGCTGGGCACAGCGACGCTACGTTAGCTAAACGTGAGCACTCTATAGTTTGACGCCAGGCGCGACCAGCGCCCGTTAGCACGGCCTGACGGCAATTGGCGCGAAATGCGACATGCTGCATTTTGCGCCGATGCGTTACCCAGACAACACTGCGACTCCCTCTTTTCTTGACGGAGGGACGCCGGACGCACTGAAATGCGCATGCGCCTAAGCAACGCAGAGTGGCGCGCCCCTGCGAGTATATGGCAGGACCCACGCATGGCGTGGAAACGCCGGCATGACGAGATGAAATGAACGCCGGCGGGCTCGCGCACCGCGTCACGTTGAAATGTATTGGCGCCTTGACTGTGGCATGTAGTCATGTTCTCACATGACAAGCATCTCATGAATATAGTTTTTGCACTAGTCACATACCTTTGTCATCCATTGGCGTCACGTATTACCAAATTCGGCATATGTGAAGCAAGCGAAACGGCTGCGAGCGCATCATGAGCATAGCATGTAGTCATGTTGGTACATGACACGCATCTCATGATTACCATGTTTGCACCAGACACATACCTTCGTCATCTATTCACGTACCGTAATACCAAACTTGGTATTTGTGATGCTAGTGAAACGGCTGCGAGCACATCGTGAGCATGGCATGTAGTCATGTTTTTACGTGACACGCATGTCATGCTTTTTGTGTCAGGGTCTGCCACTTGTGATTGCCATGCAATCATGCTATACCATTTCAGTTTTGCAACATGCCGCGTGAACGAAATCACCACAAAAGCTGCAGGACCATGGAATGTAAAACATGCCATTCAAGACACACATTTCATTATTTTCAGGTTATGACTAGTCAAATATGTTCTTCATACAGTCATGTTATGGCATACCAAGCTTAGTATTGATATCATTATCGAAACGGCCAGGAGAGCCAAACGTCCTGGGTGGCTAGACAGATAGATAGATAGATAGATAGATAGATAGATAGATAGATAGATAGATAGATAGATAGATAGATAGATAGATACGCGCAAAATCACCGAAGTTCTATAAGAAATGCTTCGCTTTTAAAATAGAGGAAACTTTAGGGGCATGTGTGCAAGCGCACAAAGATGTATATATTCGCGCGCTCGTTTCGGCCGATACTGCGCAAGCACTGCGATGTAGATCTGCCTTACCTATAGGGACGCGTGAACCTACTCTCACTGGTGGACTCTGGCGGAAAGAAAAGTTTGTCACTACCTTCAATTTTATTGAGGTGGCTTTGTGCCAGCATGGTCGGCTTCGCAAGAGGAATTCCGTAAGATATAGTGGTTTCGCACAGTGGCGTTGCAATCGCAGTATTTTGTATCTGGGGCTTTCCGTTGCAAAGACAAGATGTGGTTATTTGAGATGATATGGTAATGGTAGAGGGTGCGGGGAAATTTTTAACTTTTGGTGCTCTTCAACCTGCACTATTATTTCACAGTACACGAGCCTCTACCATACCGCCGCCATTGATATGCGACTTCCGCGGCCGGGATTGACCCCGTGATCTCCGGATCAGCAACAGTGCACCTTAGCCACTGCTCCGCCGAAGCGAACAGTATTTTGTATCTTAAGACAGAGAGAAATGAGAAAAAAAAGGAAGGCAGGGAGGTTAACCACATGCTAGTATCCGGTATGCTACCCTACACTGGGGTTGGGGAACAGGGGGTTGAAAGAGAAAGGGGGAGTTAAAAAATAAATAAGAGAAGATACACGATACAATATTGAGTGTATCGGAAATACAGAGACACATACTAGTCTTGCGAGCCGTATTACTCTACCGACAGAGAATAACCGAACAGTATCTAAGATAGTATCTCAAATACATGTGCATTTGATACTGCCCAGCCCTGGCAAAAGCGTAGAATCGCGTCTGATGGTGGATGATCTGAAGGGAGCAACGAGGGGGTGTTTTAAAGGCCAACTCATCACAAAGCGCTCATACATATTTACTCCTCATCAGCTACGCAAGCATTAACAAAGTGAACAACTGCGTAGTTTTCCATGTTGTCCTACGGACGCACAATGTGATTTCCGCTGATCCGCAAAAGGAATAACTGTGGTATAGTGGGCACTAAAAGACTAGGCTTGCCATAGGCAATCCAATATAGAGTAAAACGGCAAATGTTACACCCGCAGTCCTTCGTTTTCTATTCACTTGGTTGAGGCATTAACCGAGAACTGAAGCAAGTTAGCAGTTCCGAAGGCGATGCTTACAAGGTCCAACTATGCTATCGCGATACGTTCTTGAAGGCGAAGATCAAGCGTCTTCGTATATTTATTTTCATTTTAGTGAAAGCACCAGCAGGAAGTACGTGAATTGACATGTGCAAAATAGCGCTACTAGCACTCAATAGAATGACGCGTTTTCGGGGAGTCAGCCAGTAACAAAGAGCAATATTTTATCGCCTTAGCGGAAAGAGCTCGTTTCGCAGAAATTCCGGCATCGGTTGTGGCATTGGTATAACTGTCAGCGTCGTTGTTTGTGAGCGAAAAATCATTTTGTGCCCGACCAAAAAAAGCAAGCCAGATTAAAGTACAATAAATAATAAAAATTCTGGGTCCGAGTGGCAGACCCAGGTAATTTGCGTGGCAACCGTGTGTTCTAACCACTCAGTCTCTCACCTGCCTATGAATACACTAAAAATAACTTTCTCTGTTTGGTAATCATTAGAAGTAACTTCCATGCACTGAAAACACCCGCGTCCTTTATAAATCTTCACAATAAAACATGAAATATTGCAGGTCTAAAGTGAGGTACTAACGTACACTCTCATAGGGCTTCAGAATATTTTATTATTATAATAACTTGGTGGTTTGAAGGCGGTTACCCACTACAAAAGGCTCGCACGTTGCTGCGCCTATTCTCTTACGCTCACCTATATTGGTTGCATAGCAGGTTAAAAAAAAATTGCCCGCAGCTTCCCTCGGGGGAACACTGAGGAGGATGCGGAGCATATAATTGGTTAACGGGGTGTTAAAGTGCGACTTACTTGGGTCGATGGCTAAATTGGTTAACGTGGTTGTGAAATGGGGTGTTAAATTGCGACTTACTTCGGTCGATGGCTAAATTGGTTAACGTGGTTGTAGGAGGGGGTGTTAAATGAGTGAACACGTACACACGTATGCGAAAGGGCGGCGCTGGTCGAAGGGACGTCGATCATTGTGTTTGTGGATTCGTTGGAATTCATTTCACCGCGACCTTGGACGTCGACGCGCCGTACAAACCAACCGACGAGCGGCAACTGAGCGAGCGAGCGCCGACCTTGAGTATATATACAGCACGACGGCGCATGCACTGTCAGCTGTCGAATGTTCGAGAAGGGGGAGAAGCGCAACGGCGCATGCGCGCGCGTCAGCTGCCGATGTTCTCGAAGCGCGACGGCGCATGCGCGCGCGTCAGCTGCCGATGTTCTCGAAGCGTGACGGCGCATGCGCGCTCCATTATACAGCTAGCGAATGTTCGTGAAGAGGAGAAGCGCACGCGGTGTGTAGAGGAGGAAGGGTGCACAGATGGTGGAGGAGATAAGCGCGCGCGGTGTGTAGAGGAGGAAGGGATGCACAGATGGTGGAAGAAGGAGGAGGAAGCTTGCGGACGGCGCCGCACTACAAGCCTCGAGTATTAGATGCTCCGCATCTAAAAGATCTCATGCTCTGAGCGTTTTAAGTAAGCATTGAGGACAGAATATCTCAATCGCTTTCAACCTTTAAAGGTGAAGCTTATGGGTCCCCCAATATTTCTAAGCAACATTTAGACTACTTCCTTATATAAAACATCTACATTTTCGCACCACGTCATGTCTCAAGACGACTTCAATGTGGAGAAAAATTCTCATAAATTGTTGTGAAAAGAACAGCGCTCTTTTTTCTCAAATTAAACACTTACACTATTGTGATTGCGATAAAGACAACTTATATCCCCTGAAATAAAAAAGACGAGAAATAAGGATCAGTAATTTACGAGCAAAAGCTTTCGTGTTGTGCGGCCTGTACAGCGCTAGAAGCGAACAAAAAGAATATTTTTATGCTTTTTGAAATTGAAGTTTCTGGCACTGGGTGGTGTGTTTCGGAATTGCCGTCAGCTAGCCCTCCTCTGCCATGTCATCTCATCGTTGATACGATCGGGGTGCTGTGAATAATGAACGAAAAAATACGCCACTCTACGGAGCACGAACTTGAGCCATACGCATAAATCTTGCTTTTGCTTCACACGAAGCCGTTTTAGGTCAGAATAAAAAGCGACATAAAACAACGCTGTCAGGAAAGAAAGGAACAGGGAGTTCCTATTACGGCAAACTGAGACATTGACTTGGAATCAGCTTACAACACCCTCCAGAGAACAATTTATGTCTGTTACACCTGCGGCTTCCTACCACGCTTTTAACTGGCGGCAGCAAGGAGGGAAAATGTGCTTTTTGTCTTATTACTGGACGTTTCAGGAAAAAAAAAAGTTTTATTATTCTGTTCATCTCCAAAACTTACGAAGAGAAAATAGTTCGAGGATATTTTTTATTACATTTAGCTCAATTGGCCATGATCATCGCCCATCTTACAGTTCCATATTTTATGCACACAGGCTGAAAAAATTATGGTGCTCGTGTTTGCGAATAACAACGATTCACTCTGCAATTTCCTGCTCGTGTTCTACAAGGCCGCAGTGACGTATACGCTGCAATATCAAGATTTTTGGGTACGTCCAAAACATATGGGAATAGGACTTAATGGTGGCTGATTTGCAAACTTTTCATTGCTACCAAAAAGACAGACACGCCCATCGGAAATGCAGCCGCCACCGCCGGGATTCAATCCCGCGATCTGCGGGTCAGCAGCCGAGTAACTTAGCCACTGCACCACTGAGGCAGGGCCGGAAGGAAATAAAAAGAGGCCCCGGAGTTCTGCCAAGTGTTCTGAACCGGGCTTGAGGTGTTAGGCACCGCCGGCTCGGCTGAATTTCGTAGGGTCGCCCTACAGAAGACGGTTCATTTCTAGAGTGTTCTCTTTCTTTGTTTTTGTAATTTTGATGTCTGTTCTTATGTATTTTTGTACAGTCTATCAATATAAATTTTTCTCAGGCTACTAGAACTTCTCCAGCGTGTCTGCCTCATCTTCAAGCGACCAGCAAGTTAATCCCCGATATATGCGTAGCGGACGCACGTTTTCTTGTTCCACTTTGCTATGCCACCTCGGGTGGTGGTCTCAGGCGTCGAGTGGTGAGAATTAGTTTTTACAACATTGAAAAGAACCTAGATTTTACTCTTTCTTTGTGGCATAATTGGCTTGAAACTACAGTAATGGTACAATTATGTTGCATCGCATTGCAAACCTAACAATTCCTAACTTTAGCCGAAATGATCGAGCACTAATGGCCACAGGCGAATCGAAACAAACACATCGGGGGCGTTAAGTTCATGGCTAAAGCAAGAACTTCAAAGATCACCGTCATGCACCTACGAACACTCGCAATCAGCTTCGGGAAATGAAGGATGGAGGTAGATTCTTCGAAATAAGGGGGCCCTGAAACAGTTTTTCTAGTAACCATGGAGTGAATTCAGGGAAAGAGCATATTGCTTTACGAATTTCAAGCCGCAAACATATAAAGAATTTGTCCAGTACGAGTGGAGTTCCCAAGACTTATCACACGCTGCAATTACATGATCTCTTCTCTCGTACCGACAAAAGTGCTGTAAGCCAAACAGTCAGGGATGGCATGGTCAAAGAAAATACGTCGCGCGTGCCTCGTGACTTTGATCACTTTTATTTATTGTTTTCTTCTAATGTACTGTACACAGGGTAGACACCATCAAGGTCCTCGGCATGATCATCGAGTCCCGCGGAACCAACACCCAAACAGTACACAAGCTCAGGACTAAGACTGAGAATGCCATACGACTCGTACGTAGAGTAGCCAACAGGCACCATGGCCTCAAAGAAGACAACCTGCTGTGCCTCGTACACGCGTTTGTTTTGTGCCATTTTACCTACGTTGCCGCTATACACAAGTGGCTACGTGCTGAGCGCGATCATCTCAATGCGCTTATTCGCAAGGTGGTCAAACGAGCCCTTGGCCTCCCTATCACCACCCCAACGTACAAACTCCTTGAGCTTGGAGTACATAACACGCTAGAAGAGATCGCCGAAGCTCAGGAACGCGTGCAATTGACCCGACTCACTACCACCAAGGCGGGCCGCCATATTCTGCGCGAGCTCGGCTTCTTCTCCTCGAGGGCCAGGGACCCCCCAGAGTTAACTCTAATTCCCCGTGAAATCCGTGACCTTCTCACGATCGCTCCCATACCACGAAATGTACAACTCGAATACAACAGAGGCAGGCGCCTTGCGCGGGCGACCGCCATTCTCAAGCGCATAGAGATAGAAGCGGACAACGTCTCGTTCGTGGACGCCGCTGCCTATCGCAAACAACCAAGCCTTCGCTGCGGTCGCGGTATCACCCAAGCAGCAGACTCTTAACTCATGCACAATCCTCACCCGAAACCCCGAAGTAGCGGAGAAAGTAGCTATAGCTATAGCTATGCTCGACAGCAAATGGGAATTCATCTACAGCGACTCCAGGCCTGCCATCAAAGCCTTCGAACGTGGAGTCATCTCCGACCAGGCGTCACGTATCCTGCGCAATGCGGACCCGAGTGCCCTGAAGCACCACACTGTCATCTGGTTCCCCGCCCACCTCGGCCAGGTGCCGGGTGCCCTATCCAACCTCAACGAGATCGCCTATGATGCAGCGCGCGCACTTACCGACCGCACTGCCACAGGGCAACCTCATCTTGCTGGGTTAGATACCAATCGAGATGCACCAATTACGTACAATGAAATTACAAAGCACTTTTACCTGGAACGCCGCATTTTTCCACCCCCACATCCGAAACTTAACCGACCGCAGGCATTACCCTACGCCTATTACAGACACACACATACCCAAACCTTGCCACGCTTCACGTTATTATCCCGATGCATACCCCAGCGACACATGCCCATCATGTGGACACACAGCGACACTCGAACACATGCTCTGGGAGTGTAGATCAACTCCTCCCGACTCTACCTCAAGCAAGTGGGAGAGGTCCCTCAGGAGCTCACTTCTCACCGACCAGCAATGGGCCGTCCAGCAGGCTCACGAAGCGGCCGCCAGGTACTCCCTGTCGGTCCTTACGTGGGAGACGCCCGCTACGCGCTAAGCGCGTCCTGCAGGACTGAAATAAAGTTTTTTAATTCCATTCTAATACCTGGCTTTTTCAGTGTGCTCGTGCACACACGCGTGGACAAGTCGCCGCCTCCCACGGCTAGCCCTGTAAAGACCGAGCATCCCATGTTCAAACCAGCCAATGGGTGATATGAGGGCTTTTACAGGTGATATTTCAGCGCCTTTCGTCATTTGTTGAGAAAAAAGAAAGCAACTTTAAGCTGACTTTGATATCCTATTGTGAATTTCAGATCATGTGCGGCGCTGTATTGTTTGGCTCACATGTACTCGGGAGCCACTACAACCAATGGGCAGCATTTTTTGACCATGCTGAAAAAGTGTTGTTGGAACCCCTTTAATATAATCATTTTCATTTCATTTCATTTGATTTCACTTTATTTTCAATTCCAAAGTGTTAGTACAAAAACTGTTTGGACCCATTGCCAAAGGCTAGAATAGGGTCCAATGATGCAATACAAAATGGCACAGTATTCAAACGATAGCACAAGGCAACAATAGCACATGTAGCAAAACAATAGAACAAGGCATTGAACCTGGATACAAGATGATAAAAATTGCGGATATAGTAAAGAAGGTTAGGCATTGTAAAGACATATATATTGAGATACTCGAACTTGGGTAAGATAACAGAAACATGTAATTTTTATACACAAACAAAAGAAAGGCAATGAGTAATAACTACTTTCACTGGACGTAGTGGAACTTTTATACAAGGATTGAATGATTTTGTTACTATTAGGGGGTTACAGAGACACAATAAGGATTGCAAGGAAGTGTCTTTTTATTTTTAGAGGAAAGTTAACAGCCGATTTTATATCCTGGGGATTTCTATTCCAGACTCCAAATTTCCAGAATCGCGCATGTGATCTGTTATTGTGCTCTTAACGAATGACAAGTGCCAAACTGTTTAACCAAAAGAGAAGCTTCATGTCAAATTTGCTCTCTTCCGTCCTGTTTCTTTTCACGACCCAAATTGGGTCTGCTAATACAGAGACCGTGTTCCGACTCTACATCATAAAGCGGAGAGTTGGAAAGTGCCCCATAAGTACCAAACAGCGTTGCAAGTTAAGCACGCAGCGCCGAGAGCGTTTAAGTACTCCGAATTCTATACGAGTTTTTTCAGTTCACGTTTGTCATTACATCATGGTGACTTCTTCCGACTATTAGAAAATTTGTTTCGTGATTACGGTTTACTACATGAAGCCCAGCTGCAGTATGCTCAAACGAGGATGACGCATGAAATTTAGGTAAAACACAAAAGACAACGCTGAAGTCACACTGACTGTCGTCGAGATACCCCTCCTCACCATGACGTCTAGCCAAAACACTATCACACCAGCATGACGTTATCGTGCCTCTCGCACTCTCTGCTTTTCACTGGTTCTGTTCCGGTTCTAGAGAACATAGTAGAGTCTACGCTGACAGCTGAGAAAACAGCGTTGAGGTGATGTTTTCTGATAAATAGAACACGTCTGGATGGCGTCTGGATGGCGTCTACGCAGTGAGATGCAACCTAATGTCGAGAAGAGAAAGCTAAGATAAGCAGACGTAATTTTTATATTGTTTCACTTTATTTCTGTTCAAATCTACAAAAGATTGAACGCTACATACATTAGCCTCTAGAAAAACGTGTGCTTGTGTGCAGATGACCATTACGGCGAAATCCAGGCTATCGGAGCCCAACGTATTTTCGTGAAAAACTTCACAATGGATGAATTTCGCTGATCCGCCATCTTGTTCTGCGAGCAATGTAGCCGGCATCGTTTTTGTCTGCGGTGCCTTCTTCTCGAAAGAGTATATTTTGCCATCTACGTCAGAATTGGAATGTGACCTAAGATGGCCGCTATCCGCTTATCTGTCTATTTAGTCGTCAACAGTAAGTATTGGAACACACCCACTGTTGTGAGACCACAACTGATTCAGTTACCTCGACTGCTGATAGCCTGACAATTCACATGTGGACGCGAAATGGCAATATTCGTAGCCTGCTTTATAATCAAGGTGCTTGGACGAATCTGTTCAGTAAACACAATGCCATGCTTCTGCGTCATTGCCTAACCTAAGCGTCAAATCTAACAGAACCATAGATGAGAAACCAATCGCGAAGTAACGGTTTTGGTGTGACACAGGTTGACTCACCACCGTATTCTAGAACGCCCCTTCACTCAACGCTCCACCTTGACTTGAGAAAGCCGATGGGAGTGCCATCTCTAGGCAAGGAGAGTCACTGCATATCAGTGATAACTTGCTGCTGTTCATAAGTAGAGCAGTGCCATTTTCAGCCGAGCAGCAGCGCAGTGCTCAACTCTGTCAAGTGAAGGCTATAAGTCGAGTACAGGAGCGTTTGTGAATACGGGGGTCAATCTTCGTATAAGGTCATCAGGCGGCAGCAATCTGCAGCCTATGGTGTGCTAGCTGTACGTGACTACCTGAACATCAGAAAGATTGCATGCAATAGCTCGAGATGCCCATCTTGAACGGTAAGTGGGAGATATAAATAGCTTGCTGTTTGAACGTTGAAGGAAGTACTCCTTCGTGGCTGAGTGGCTAACGCCTCGCACTCAGATTTCAGAGGTTGGTCGTTCGATAGCGCGCGCTGGAGGACACTTCTGGTTTATTTTTTCTTGCTTGCGTTTTATTATATATATAGATAAGTATGCTTATGCGGTGAATAACGGCGACACCGGCGGCAAAATCCAGCCGAGAGTGTCCTTACAACTGCTATCGCAATAAAATAAAGCGCCGACATGAAGAAAGCCACATGAGAGTCAGTGAGGTTGCATTTTAAAAGTGTGGCAGCTGGGGCTAGTTGGTATGGCATGACGATAGTTATAGTGCGAGAACAAAACGAGAACAAAACGACGACACAGAGACACAGTGTCCTTCGTGTCTTTCTTGTCTCTGTGTCGTCGTTTTCTTCTCGCGCTATAACTATCGTCTTGCATTTCAGAACACGAATGAGGATGCGTGCTGCGTCTTCGCTTCGCCCGATTACGGGCACAGCAGTGGCCGCATGCGCGCTTGCATTCCCACTCCGCGTACCTGCGGAACGGAGCGTAAAAACGACAAACAAGCTCTCCATTCTGATGCTGCACAAGTACAGTAGCGGCACATATAAAGAGTGGTGCCACGCCTGCACTGCCTCCTTACCAACGATGTCACTCGGCCTTTTCGATGAGCACGGCAATGCAATAAACGACCGCTCGCGATAACATCATGCATCTCCTGTGCAGTGTCCATCATCGTTATTTTAGACAGAATTGAAAAATTTGTGTTCGTTATAGGCGGCGTCTTACAGTGATGTATATACAATGAAACATATTAATTCGCCGTCTGGATTTTCACCATGCTTGTACTCGCAGCGCAGTGGCGGCTGCACGTTGGTTCCGTCTGCCTCGTACCTTTGCCAGTCTTCGGGCTAGTTGTTTTACAATGGTTAGCACGCGCAGTGAACAATTCTGACTGTACAGAGGCGGTCAAAATTTAAAGAGATTGCGGGATCAGGTGGCAATTAGCACCACGGTGCCTTTTGACGACTCCCTGCTACACTCAAAAGCGCTCCCAACCCACGCGGGTTCTCTCTAATTTGCCAGTCTGTTCTTTCGATCCTTCCTAGTGCATGCAAACCTGGGGCACAAACGCCCATGATGTCATTGCTGCATAGTGTCACTCCAGCAGGCATTTTTTTTTTCTGTTCACAACAAATAAATTGGGTGCTTGTTTCCCCTGCTCTAGCGACGCTCTCACAACGGCCGCTGACCAGCTGGGTACCGACAACGTAGCGAAGGCTTTTTCTTATCGCTTCGAAGCTGTAAGCGATGGCTTTCCAGAAAGCAACAACGGAGAATCACATCACCTTGATTTTGTTGTGGCTTGCAGTCTTCTTTACGGAAGCAAGGTTTCTGTGATGGCCAGGTTCGTAGGCTTCTACTCGTCCGCGCACTGCTACTCAATGATACAAGAAAAACGGGTGATCCAGTCAAACTTGCCATGAACCAACGAGACACGCAGAAAGCATAAATATTTCACTCACCTGTCTTGAAGAAAAATAGGCCACATACGCCAACGATTTGCTAAAACTTGCAACAGAAAATTGCTGAAGATTTTCTTGTAATTGTGTTTTTCATTTGAGGCAAGCCCTGCCTCTCTCGCACAGAATGCTTTTCTCACTCGTCCTGCTTGTGCAAGTTTCACTTCCAGTGAAAGTGTGTATGATGGAGGTCAACAACGTGGCGTGACTATTGCTTCGCAATGTATATAAAAACATTCGTGGTGTTGCCATACTTTCAGTACAACTGAGAGAGGCACTGATCGGCGGACAATAGCCGCTGACGCAGGTAGCTTGAATTCACGTTGTCATAAAGTGTCAAACAGTAGTTAAAAATCGCTTGATAAGAACTGCCCACGTAGTAATTTTGAATTCAGAGATTCTTTAATACGTTCGTCAGAGTAGATTGGTAAAGCTCTGTCACGTGCCACCTCCTACTCCAGCGTGAAAAAGCAACATTTTTGAACATGAGAGAGTTTTCAGACGTCATGAGTCGCAAAAACCCTAATCTCGACTAAATTTTCTTTACAATGTTATACCTAAAATGTCTTCCAAATTGAGTGCTCGTGTGCTCATTCACGCCATGTAGAGCGCTTTTGTCGAAGGCTTTAGGTGCTTTGATAAAATGGTATGCGAACGAAGTATACGCTCAAATTTATTCGCTGATCAACCCTAGGGCTTATTCATGTGGAATGCCATAGTAGTATTCCCTGCAACTATGGAAAAAGTACAGGATACAAATAACTGTGCCTACATAAAATAGGGCCATAAAGCTTTACAACAATCATTGTTCGTTATTTTAGAAAAGCAGCACTGGTAAGTAAACAACGAGGGGGAATCCGGAAAAAAAAAGGTAGTGAAGTGGAAGATGGCAATTGTTTTGGCCAGAACATGTTTCATCCAGCCAAGCTGTAAAATTTCCTTTTGTTCTAAAAACTAGGTAACCTCCCTGTTCTCTTTTTCTCCTATAATATTGGGGACGGACATATTGACGGAACGTTTCTGCAACTGAGAACTCTTAATTTGTTATCAAGGACAGCGGTATTCAAGGAGCAAAGAATGGGTGATCGAATGATTTTAGACTAATCAAGGTGGACAATTGGGCGAGTTGGTGATGCATGATCGACGTAAGTAAATGCGCGGTAGTAAACACGGACGACAAGAAGATACAAGGACAAGCGCAGACTATCAACTGAAGGTTTATTTTTCACAAACCACATATATATGTCTGAAACAGAAAAAGAAAACACAAAAATCTACAAAAATGATAACTTAGCACTTAACAATCAACAAAACGTGAACGTTTGACAAAAGCAGATTCATGGACCATGTGCGCCACTTGCCAGATACCGTAGCTCTTTATCTAGAAGAGCTAACGACGGTTTGCTGACGCAGTGTTCTGTTTCCCGTGCCATTTTTTCCGCTTCGACGATCATACGGGTATGATCGTCTTTGTGCCTGTACATTACGACCGTGCTTTCGAACTGCGCAAGGCAGCCACACCTACTGACGTGCTGGGAGATGCCTAAATGAGCGCCTGCGCGAGCACGCACGCAATGTGCGCACTGGCAATGAGGGTTTTTTGGCTCAGCACGTCAGTAGGTGTGGCTGCCTTGCGCAGTTCGAAAGCACGGTCGTAATGTACAGGCACAAAGACGATCATACCCGTATGATCGTCGAAGCGGAAAAAATGGCACGGGAAACAGAACACTGCGTCAGCAAACCGTCGTTAGCTCTTCTAGATAAAGAGCTACGGTATCTGGCAAGTGGCGCACATGGTCCATGAATCTGCTTTTGTCAAACGTTCACGTTTTGTTGATTGTTAAGTGCTAAGTTATCATTTTTGTAGATTTTTGTGTTTTCTTTTTCTGTTTCAGACATATATATGTGGTTTGTGAAAAATAAACCTTCAGTTGATAGTCTGCGCTTGTCCTTGTATCTTCTTGTCGTCCGTGTTTACTACCGCGCATTTACTTACGTCGATCATGCATCACCAACTCGCCCAATTGTCCACCTTGATTAGTTACATTTCTAGTTCTTCGGGCAGTGTTTCGTCCCTAACCCTTCATCCGTCTATACTCATCACCCTCGTCGCACTGGCTACCTGCCGTGCCCGTGCTTTCGCGTTCCACATTCGACAGAAACAGCTGCCTTCAGACGTGAAGGGATTATTAGGTGGCGTCAACCCCTCCAGCAGCCATGGTCTCCGGATTTGTAAGATTCTCAGATCAGAGTGGAATAGACAGGCCCGCCTGTATAGAGAAGCCCTGCAACTTCAGCTTCAACAGGAGGCCAGTCCCAGTATCAAAAGACGAAGAATGAAGGAGTTCACAGCATGCATCGAGCATACCACAGACACTCTGTGGGCAGGTGAACTCAGGAGGCTACGCTCTGAAATCGCGGCGAAGCAGCGCTTCAAAGGTGTTGTGCACACGTGTGGTGACGTAGTTCTTCCAGACTTCGTGCAGCGGACGTTGAGCTTAGGCCCCAAGTATGCCGTAGACAAGAAGTACACCGCACCGGATCTTCTGGCCATAGTGAGACGTGTTTCAAGCCTTGCTCCACAAGAGGACTGTAACAGGTGCGTGTCTGAAGGAGTAGATGTGCTGCAGCAAGTTAAGCCGTGCGCAAGTAGTCTACCTTTAAGCAAGACAATTTCACATCTCCGAGACAACGAACTGTGCGTGGTGCCTTCGGACAAGGAGGGAGGCTTCGCGGTCCTCAACAAAGACTTGTACCTGAAGAAAGCTGTAAGTGCGGTCACATCCGTCTTCCAAAAGTGCAGTGGTATTGACCTGGTTAAAGTCAAATCTAAGGCGAAAAAACTGTGCACGCAGCTTAACCTGTCTGAAATAGCAAGAAAGGTAGAAAAAAGTGAGAAGTTGGCCCTAGAGATGTTTTTTTCGGCAAAGACACACAAAGTCGATGTGCCATTTCGTGTCATCGTTACAGAGAAGGGCTCTTGGCAAAACGCCTTAGGGATGTTTTTGCAGAAAAAAGTTGAAAACTTTTAGAGATTAATGATCCCTTTCTTGTCAGGAATTCAAGGGAGGTCACTGAATTCTTCAAAGAGTATTCTAACTACACTTTGAGTGCTTTTTCCATAGATATCAAAGATTTATATTATTCTCTCCCTCGTGACGCTTTGTATTCATGCATAGAAGAATGTGTTGATCTAATGGGCCACGTAACGTTCCAGAATGCAGCTGGTGTCAGTGTTAGCAGTTTTCTTGACCTGCTAGCTACCTATCTGACCTCTACCTATGTAGAATGGAACGGTGATGTTTATCAAAATAGTGGCGTTTCAATAGGATCTTCGATTGCACCGATTCTGAGCGATTTGTTGCTTGCGAAGTTCGACAGGAACTTGAAAGAGCGGCTGAGTTGTAAGGAAGTCGTGAGAATTTTCAGGTTCGTCGACGACTACCTGGTGGTTTTTTAAGTGTGAATCTGCTAGAGTATTGGGGTTGTCATCTGATGTCATTGAAGCTTTTAGTGACTGCTTGAGTCCACTCGTACTGACCCATGAACTCCCAGTGAACAACTCGATTCGCTTCCTAGACATGAGACTTTTGTTCAGCGTGAATCACGCATGCTGGATGTATGAGCCTCGCGCTATGAAACCGCTTTTGCCGTTTAAATCAGCGCATAGCAAATTGGTTAAGAGAGGCATAGTGAACTCCTGCTTCACTAATGCCCTGGACAGATCATGTTTCCATATGATGGAAACAAGCTTCCCAAAATCAAGTTGAGCGTCTGAAAGAAGCTGGCTACCCGGATTCGCTTCTCATTTCTGTGGCAGAAACAATAAAAAAGAAGAAAAAGCCCAGAAGCAGAGAGAGCACTAATGACAGAGACAAAAGCAAACGCGACAAAGTCGCGGTAATCCCTTACAAGCACCAGCTATCTCACAAGATGAAAAAGCTTGGTCAGCGCATGGGCGTAAAGGTCGTTTTTTTCGGCACCTTACAAGCTCTCTCAGCTAGCCAGAATGACATGTGTAAACGATAGGCCCAAACAATCTTGCACTGTCAGGCATAAAACCCAGTTTGTCAGATGTGTCACGAAGGTAGTTTATAGAATTCCGCTATCTTGTGGTGCGTGTTACATCGGGCAGACTGGGAGATGCCTAAATGAGCGCCTGCGCGAGCACGCACGCAATGTGCGCACTGGCAATGAGGGTTTTTTGGCTCAGCACGTCAGTAGGTTGTGGCTGCCTTGCGCAGTTCGAAAGCACGGTCGTAATGTACAGGCACAAGACGATCATACCCGTATGATCGTCGAAGCGGAAAAAATGGCACGGGAAACAGAACACTGCGTCAGCAAACCGTCGTTAGCTCTTCTAGATAAAGAGCTACGGTATCTGGCAAGTGGCGCACATGGTCCATGAATCTGCTTTTGTCAAACGTTCACGTTTTGTTGATTGTTAAGTGCTAAGTTATCATTTTTGTAGATTTTTGTGTTTTCTTTTTCTGTTTCAGACATATATATGTGGTTTGTGAAAAATAAACCTTCAGTTGATAGTCTGCGCTTGTCCTTGTATCTTCTTGTCGTCCGTGTTTACTACCGCGCATTTACTTACGTCGATTTTAGACTGGCGTGGTTATTTTTTGGGATGCGATATTCATGTATGGCATGACGCCCTTTGTCCTCTTTTTGCCGCGGAAGACCGTTTCAGACATAATAAATGTAAAAAAAAACGTCCTCCACGTCTTTTATTGGCAATTAGTTTAGTACTTAAATCACGTCATGTCGACCTTGTTTGATAAAAAAAACTATTATTGTTGCTATTATTATTACTGTTTTCTGTTCTTTATTTACTTTTTTTGTTTTTTTTTTGCAACAACGTGCAACAGGCGTATAGGATGCAATCGTGGGGAAGCCCACTTACTCCTGTTTTCCACTTTGGAGAACATTCGAGGATTACACGCGATGACGAGAGGGAGGCAGTAACAATATCTAAAAAAAATGTGACTTTTTAAACTAAATTGTAGTCTAAGTCGACTTCTCTCAATCATTTGACTAGCCTGTTGATTGAAAAAAAACATTAGTGTAGATTCGCACTAGTAACGCCAAGCCTGTAAGAAGTATGGAGCTGAGCAGTCTTATTTGTCTTGCTTCTGATTTTTCTTTCATTCCTGCCATCTTCCTCCTTCACTTTTGCACTTGTTTCTGTGTTTTCGTGCTGTACCTCTATAGTTTCTGATTTGCCTCTTGTTTTTTTCCTTCCTTTTTCTTCTTCTAATTCTCACTTTTTTTCCACCGTTTCGCTTCTTATTGGTAATTTTACTTCCGTTATGCAGAGCGACGATAGCGACCCACAGCATACGGCATCCTGGGTTCCCAAAGTACTCTGCGCTTAATATCATCAAGGTCCTCGAAGAAAGAGAAGGAAAGAAAAAAAACATTTGTTTGCGAGAGTGTGCGGTCAATGTGGCAATGCTTCGTCTGGAAAGTTTGAATTTGGAGCAATAAGCATATTCTTTGCTGAATAGCATATTAAGCGTGAAGTAATTCTGCAGTAAATCGTAAATAAGTTAGCGGGAGGCTTCATGGTGATGCTGACATATAATGGCCACGATTGTCACTGCCGGAAATCACAGCGACAATCAACTGGTGTATGGATGCCACATTCAGCTCCATGTTTTCATCAGGAGTATTTCGACTACATATTTAGGCAGCAAATTTACTTCGTGTCTGGTTTTACGTTTAATTCCAACTTCTTGGTGTAGTTTTATATAGTTATATCTGATTTCTCCTTTTAGAATAAAGAAATGGTCAATCATACTGACCGCTTTTCTAAAACATTGCATTAAAAGCAATTTGCAGAATCACGAAACTGCAGAAATGCTCAAAAGAGCACTATTGGGCGGACATCAAGCAAGAGTGTCCCTTCAGCTAAAGCACAAACACGTCAGATTGCTTTTTTTTCTATTCAAAGTATGAGTCCGAAAGTAAGAACGACTTCAGAGAAGACAGATTGCGAAGGTGAAGGAAGGAAAGGAAAGCTCCAGCAGCAAAGCTTACTTACTGTGCCACTTCCATCTATGGTAGCCGTTTGCCACGTCCGCTTTTTCGGGCCTCTATCGGGGTTGTCCCCTCCTCGTACCTTAATCTTGTTTGGGGGAGGAAGCACTACTGCGCTGCTTACTTTCTGCCACGTCTACAACTCAATCTCCCGGTACTGCAGAAAGACGAGCAGTTCTTGCCGCCTATGCCCAACACATGAGATCTGAGCCCGAAGAAATAGCCGTCATCCTGTAGATTCACTCGCCTACCACGCTCTATACTTCCTTCTCTAGAACACGCGCAATCACCCAACGATAACTTGTAATCAACGTCGAATGAACACCGAGGCCTGGTGATCCCGTTGCCCGGGATGTTCTGGAAACTAGCTCCTTTTTGTAGCAAGGGTGTGTATGTTGCATTTGTTGCCGTTATCGCAGCTCTTTTATAGACGAAGCGCTCGTCCCGTTAGGGGAAGGTGTCTTAACCCTTTATATTGCGGAGGAGCCATTTCAGAAGAGAGTGTCGTAAACGTCATACAATATAACGCTGACATGAGCCAGTGATTGCGACCAGTCAGAAGTTATCTCTGTGGTCAGAGAAGTAGATAAATTCATTCATTAAATCTGGCAGATCCACACAGTCGGTCATGCTGCTTCATTTGTATCATATAACTGGCCAGTGAGATGTCAGCACTGGCGTCTCTCATAATCATATGGTGGTTGTGGGACGTTAAACCCCACATATCAGATGCCATCACTGCAATAGGCACTTCTGGAAAAGTAGGAATAGAAATTATTTACCGAAAATACCAATAAAACGTGGAAACACAAATATTGCAGAATGTTCGCGAAGGAAATGAAAGGCTTGGTGTTTGGTGCATGCACTCTGTAATGTGTAGACCAAATGAGGGTGTGGTGAAGTCGAATCGATGGAAGGAAGAATGCCAATATAAAAACATAACTCATGATTTTGCTAGCTGAAGCATTGAGCGAGAATTCTGGCACTGCGCTCGTCTGGGTAGCGGTAGAATTGCAAGCGTGCGAGCTTACTACTTGCAAACGTGCGAGTAGGCCGCGGTGGCACTGTGGCTTATTAGAATGCAGTGCAGTGCGGAGCCATGTGTCACACAGGTCCCCTTAATTAGGGAGGCGATCGCCGGGCTAATTCCAAGGGCCGAAGTATCGGCCCCCCGAACCGCACCACGAAAGCGTGGACAATTTAGAAGTGGTCCTTTTTGGCGCGCCAGCGGACGCCGGCTGTGGCCCAAAGAACAAGTCAGAGCCGAGAGTTGATAAACAAACAAAATTATATTCTCAATAATAGCAGATCGAAAACAATACACAAGAATACACACTCCACAATAGTTGCATACAATATGTCACCAATGAAACACGTACTACACAGTACAATCAGCCACACTCGAAACAACGGGCACAGACAACAATACGCACTACAATGCAGTCGCATGCATTGAACAACCAAGACACTTAAGACTAAAGAGATAGGAAACCTATTCAGTCCGAAGTTCTTGGAACAAAAATCTGGATGATACTCTTCCGAGAATCACTCACTCAAAGTCCAGCGTTGTTGTCGTTCCGCTGCCCCTGAAGTTTCTCTTCCAGGAAACCTCGCGTCTTCAATTGGCCACTCTTCAAGCTTCAACTTCTTCGCCGGAAACCCGTAGGCTTCACGCACGCAGCTGTTGCCACGCGTCTTCGCTCGATAGCGGTAAACACACACACTCTTGCCTGTAGCTCGAGTCGTCACCCCTCAGGTGGAAATCATCTTCTTCTCCTGCTTTGTCTCTACGGACAAAACCTTCGCCGACTACACGGCGGAATCCCTACGCGCTCTGGCGCTAACTTCCGTCTTCTCCTGATCTCTCATCTCCGCTGCTCGGATAAATACCTTCCACGCAACATTCCAGAAGGTTCTCATCATTTCGTCGGCGCGATGCGCAGCGAAAGCTGGGGAAAGGTCGAGACGATACGAGGGCCGTCCGCGACGGACGACTAAACCCGGCATCACCACGCTTCTTTCCATCGAGAAATTTCGAGTGCTTGCTCGGCCGCCGATGTGGGATGAGGAGGTTCGTTGGCGAAGCCACGCTTCCGAGGAGAGAGGCGTGCGCTTGGGGGTCTTTGGATGTTTGTTTTCATATTCTTTTTTTTATCGTTGACCTCGTGGCGTCACTCTGGCGCTTCATCGCGAGACTTTGGCGGCGCGCCCTTTTTGAGCGCTCGTTTTGTGACACTGCCCCCCACTTTAAGAATATTATCTCATAATATTCAAAACCACACAAACGAGCGCGAACATGCCCCACACACATAAAGACTGGAACATAGTCCGTTGCTCATGACACGTCACATTCACAATAGTTCACTCAATACAATTGTACATTGTAATTCAATTACACAACACATGAAATATAACCACAGGCGCATGAGTGCAACAACTCCACCACACATTCCCAACAATACAAATGTACAAAGTTCATTCATTGCAACAATTGTACAATACATCACATCACACCACCGTAACAAACATTTTGATTCGCTCGACACCGGATAACACAATAACAACACAGCCTATTGCATTCACTGCTGTCAGACCCTTCCAAAACATTCGAACTCGGCTAAGGTAGTCGGCACCAACGTTCTCGCTTCCCTTGATGTGCTCGACTCGGAACTGATACTCTTGCAGAAGCAAGCTCCACCTCAACACACTGCTGTTGAGCTGTTTAGCCTGTTTTATGTATTGGAGAGGCTGGTGGTCAGTTTCAACCAAGAAAGGAACTCCGTAGAGATAAATATTAAACTTCTGTATCCCCCACACCAGGGCTAGCCATTCTCTTTCGATGGTGCTGTAGGATGATTCCCGGGGAAGTAGTTTGCGACTGGCGTATGCTATAGGATGGAGGGTCCCTTCGTGTGACTGCAAGAGCACATCCCCGAGGCTGGTGTCGGAAGCGTCGGTGCGGAGGATGAATTCCTTGGTTAAGTCTGGGAGGCGGAGCACGGGAGGGTTCGAGATGCATTCCTTGAGTTTCGCAAATGCTTTCTCGTGTGTCGTCGTCCATTTTACTAAGTTGCTTTCACCCTTCTTGATCAGTTCTGTGAGAGGGGCGCTGATCTCCGCATAATTTGGAACGAACTCCCGGTAATAGCTGGTCAACCCGAGAAAAGCGCGTACCTGTCGCTTCGTCTTTGCGGCGGGTGCAGCTTGGATTTTGTCGAGAGTCTTTCCCAGTGGAGCAAGCATGTTTTGTCCAATGTGATGACCAAGGAAATCAATCTCATTCATTCCCAACTCACACTTGCTCGGTCTCACGGTCAACCCGGCAGCCTGAATTCGAGCGAAGAGTTGTCTGAGAGTGGATAGGTGTTCTTCCCAGGTCGTGCTTGTTATGAGTACGTCGTCGTAGTAATGTTCAACGCCCGGGATTCCCTCAGTGACTAGTCGCATCAGCCGGGCGAACACGGCGGGTGCCGTTTTGATCCCGAAAGGCATGTAGCAAAAACTGGTAGAGACTAGATTTTGTCGAAAACGCAGTCTTAGGTTTCGACTGCTGGGAGAGTGGGATTTGCCAGTAGCCCTTAACAAAATCTAACTTAGAGAAGTATCTTTTGTTTGGGGCACTGGCAAAAACGGCATCTGCTCTAGGCATGGGCTCTGCATTTCCTATTATGAGGTTGTTTCAGGCGCCGGAAATTGACTACAAACCGCTTGGTTTTGTCCGGTTTGTCCACAAGCTGGGGAATTATAGGACGATTTCGAGACTTATATTATGCCCAGTGTTTTCATTGCTGTACCCTCGGCCTCGATGTCTTTAGTCGTAGCAAAAGGTAACGGGTACTGTTTGACGTGGACTGGGGACTCCGTCACTGTCTCGAGGTGGCACTCCACCCAATCTGTCTTGCCCGGGACATTCGTAAATATTTTAGAGTGCGCTGTCATGGTTTTCTCCAACTCCTCCTTTTGTTGGTCCGTCAAACTTGGGCCGATCTTGACGTCAGTAATCCCTTCTGTCTGCACGAACTCCGGCACCGGTAGTTCCTGTTCATCTCCATTGTCAATAATCCCTACGATGACTTGGCATTGATACGGCGCATCTCGGTTCGTTTTCCCGCTCCGCATACTTCTTCAGCAAATTGGCATAGAAAATTTTCGGCCCGCTCGGCGTCTTTATGAAGTAATCGAAGTCCCCATTGTCGCCTGCACTTCGAAGGGCCCTTTCCAATGCAGCAAGAGTTTATTTTGTCAGTTGGGAGCAGGATGAGAACCTTATCTCCTGGTTGGAATACTCTATCCCTTGATTTTCGATTGTAGTGCTTAGCGTAGCGTGCTCCCGCCATTCGGAGTTCTTCGTGAGCTAGGCGGCACGTCTCTTCTAGACGATTTCGGAGATCC
>WOVY01005275.1:0-102041 GCA_013436015.1 Rhipicephalus annulatus | reverse complement strand
CATGAGCACCGTTCAGTATACTACACATGGAGATTGACGCCAAGGAAGGTGACAGCACACAATTGCATATGACAGCTCACCCCCGATAAAGTGATCCGCGTTAACTCAATGTCTGAGACAGGCGATAAGTAGTGTCGAAAGATACCAGCGTGGATGGAAAAGGAGATAAGATTAACGAAGTGAATGCAATACTTCTGAGGTGAAACTCTTCGCAAATTTACTAGCCTTAAACTTTACCAGCGTTTGCAAATTTGTAAGCATTCAAATCTTTAGCTTGTCACGTGTTGTATATTGCGATGTGTTTAGAAAAAGTGCTTAATCATTTAGAGTACTGGGCACATTACTATGGAACACCGTATAGCCGTCTCGTAGTCCTCCCTGTTGACAAAATATACGCTGTGAACGAGCTCACGACGTTCATAGACTCTTAGAGACTGCACGAGTTGACACTTGGCATAAGCATTGTTTAAACGTAATGTTGACAGTTTTGAGTGCGATTCATTTTACTATGAGAGAGTGCGGCCTCGACGTATTTATGATGTAGGCTCAGGACTAAGGGTCGGCTGAAACTCTCAGAAAGCAGACAGAGGCAGTGTGCGCAACAAGACTTTACTGACCGCCTGCCCAAGCTTGGCTGGCCAAGCGGCCGTTCCCCATGCGTGCGTCAGCCCGCGCGCTCGAGCACCCAAAGCCAGGGTGATATCCACACTACCCCTCCCACTCGACGAGTGGTGGCTCAACCTTCAAAGTCGAGGAGGTCGTCGACTGGCAGGGACAAGGCACCCGCTGCCAAGAGGTCTGTGTGGGCCGATCGAAGAAGAGCGATAGCGGCCTCGACCATTGTTGGAGCCAGCGGTTGCGGTGGTCAGGGGATGGCATTTCGAATGGCGACAGCAAGGAAACGGCTGCGGTGGAGAGAACCATCTTGGTAGGCGGGGCAAGAGATTTAGGCATGCGGCAAATGGGACAGAGGATCCGTGATTCATCGGCCGTGTAATGCTGTAAAGGCTTCTTCGGGTGGCGGTCAGAAAGGACGAGTCCGCGGAATGGCTTCGGATGCTCGAGGGATGGATCGCCAAGGAGAGGGCGAGGCTGCAGTTCCCTTGGAAGGCGTGATGATGAGGCCACGGGACGGTCCGCAGAATCAAAGTCAGTCCATGTGGCCATCGTGCGGCCACGGCCTTCGTGGTTGTGGGTGACGAGGAAGAGCCTCAAACAGAGAAAGATGCGGTCCCAGGGGGCTGATCGCAAGTGGGACCGTCAGGAGAATATCGGTGATGGTTGCTGACGACGGTTACAATGCATCTGAGAAGCACACGGAGCATTGCTTTAAGAGGGTGACATGCGATGCTTTGACGATAATGTGTGCCTGCAATCTTGCAACTTCTAATGGAGAATGTGCCAGCAAGTGAGTAGTTAGAGGTAACACATAACAAGGGTTAAGCTCAGAGACAAGTACTGGTCCCTTGAGCTTTTCCGGTTGTACTGTGCTTGAAACGGTATGATAGCTGCCAAACTTTTGTGAAAACGCGAAATGGACCCTCATACTTAGTGACTAAGGATGCGAAGAAAACATTCAGATGTGAAGAAGAAGAAAAAGTGTCTTTTTAGAAAAACGCTTGCTTCTGCACTCTATACTTTTGTGATGAAACCATCGGTTTTTCGAAGTGCCTTGCCTCCCGGTCTTGCGGTGATAGCCACGGAGCATGCCAGAGGCCCACCTAGTCAGAGGTTCTCACACCCGTCAACCACAAGGAAGTGAGCTGGCTCCCGCAGTGACACTGAAGATGCTGATTTGTATTCTATGGCGGAACACGACACATTCGATGAGAGCTTCGTACCTGTCCGGGGTAAGAGGGCAAAGAGAAGGACTGCGAATACATTAGCATCAGCTCCTGCAAGTACGGCGACTGTACAGTCAAGGCCTGCACGCTGGCCGCACGTCATCACCTTAATGCCGGAAGATCCTTCAAGCAAGCTACGACTGCTGAACAGGCAAGCCCTTTCAGTTTCTATGGAATGTGCAGTGCCATATCAAATTAAAGACGTAAGAGTAAACTCAAGGAAGAATATTCTCGCTATAGACGTGCACGATGTGAGTGCGCTAGGACAGCTGCCTCAAATGACTGAGCTAGGGAGCATGAAAATGCGCTCCTTTATCCCGATAGATGAAAAATCAATTGCCGGTGTAATTTATGACATTGACATTGCGTTCTTAATGTTGACTTGCCTACCCTCATCAAGCCTGCAAACGAGGGAACTGTCATTACGCATGTGCGGTGCTTGGAAATATGCGCTGCCTAAAAGTGTTTTTCAAGGAAGTTTGCACACCGTCCCAGGTTAAAGTTGGACATTTCCGACATCCGGTTAGACCGTTTATTCAAATGCCAATTCAATGTCATCAGTGCTTCATGCAGGCTAGGACACGTCAAGGGCGTTTGCCCCAACTCACGACTGTGTCCCCGTTGCGCTGAACCTCGTTCTGAAGACACCTATCGGACGACTACTATGAAGTGTGCCAACTACAGTGGTCCTCACGCTGCCTCGTTGGAAAAATTGTCCTCGAATCCAAGAGAAGCGCGTGGTTCTCAGACAAATGGCCCGAGACAACTCGACACACAGGGAGGCAGCCGAAGTAGGCCGGCGTCGGCGTCGACGTCAGCATCATCGAAAATCTTCAAAGAAGGCACATTCCCGAAACGCTAGTTCCCATTCTTTAGGGGTTCCACCCAGTACCACCGCGAAAGGACCCACCGCTTCTACGAAAGAAGTGGAGAAGCCTTGTTTTCTCTGCAAAGGAACCGCTCTTCTGCCAAGGACCCTCACAGGTTTCGGCCACGCACAGAGCCATCTCCAGCCATGAAAGATTCGCCTAAATCGTCAAGTGATACCACCGGTGCTGTGTTTCCTCATAGAAGCCATCCGAGCGATAATAATCGACATGAAGACAGCATCTGCTCGAAGCACACTTGGAGTATTGGACGCCATAAACCTCAGTGCTTGAATCTCTCAACTAGGAAGATGGCTTACTCACACCTCATCATTTCGTCAGAAGTCAAGGCTTGCATCTGTCATCCAATGTAACGCCAGAGGACTAAAATCACGCTTGCAGATTTTCTTCAGTTTGTGTATACCAACGTGTTTCCACTCATCATCATTTGTGAACCAAACTTGTCGAAACCAATAAGACTTTCGGGGTAAAAACTGTCATGTCTTCAAACGGTGCGTGCAGCAAAATCAACATCTTTGTTCGTCGTGAAACTGACGTATGTTGTGCAACCAATTGGCCTTATGATGACAATCAGTATCTCTGCATCGCTGTGAAAAATAATAAACTCCCGTTTATTATCATAGGCGTTCAATATCGCCATCAACATAATCTCAATTCCAGGAGATTTATTAGCGGATATTTTAGAGTGTGTCCTGCACCATGAGTCATCATAGGTGATTTTCAATGCGCACCATCACGCATGGAGAAGTACGTGGACAAATCCAAGAGGACGCAGGTTAGCAAACATGCCTAATACTACGGCCTTTCTCTCTTGAACAACAGTAGCCCTACATTTTCTTCGAGAGGTGACTTACGGCAGATGTCTCGACCTTGCTTTTGTCTCCAACTCTCTAGTGAAATACGTTAACTGATTTCCAGATGTTGAGACACGAGGGAAGTGATCACATTCCAATCTACCTTAACATCAAGGCTTGTCTAGCTGTGGCCCACGGACGACCATTTGAGCAGTCCAATGGACCAACTTCAAATCCGACATGGAATATGCTTGCAACGATGGCTTACAATCTGGGTTAGAGCAAACAATTAAGAGCACAATTGCAAAACGCCACTCGCACGGTGACGATAACTTTCACGCGAAATGATTTTGCCATAGTTTTGGAGTGACTCCAAGCACTTCGACGTCAGGCAAAGCATCGGTATCGGCACACAAAATGATTTGACGATCTTTAGGGCAGCCGGGAGGATGCAAAAGAAAATTCTGCATTCGCATGGATATATTAGCGTCGGAACGTTGAACAACATTTAGCCAGTCACTGGACTCTCGCAAGCTACTTTCAAACATTTAGAAAACGTTGCAAGGACTGCGTCACCCTACGGAACAGTGTTTTCCATTCAAAGCGCTCGCGCGATTTCTAGAGAGGCAAGACATCAATGTCACAGAAGATTTCTGTATGCAGATCGCCAACCAAGCAACTGGTTCAAATTCTTCAGTGAGAGGTGACGTCCCCGGTTCCTGTGACTAGCACATGGACCACCCTTTTACAATGGAGGAGCTCGAGGCGGCACTAGCTTTCTGCAGGCGTTCAACTTCTCCGGGCCCAGATGGTATTCCGTGCCGAGCCTTGTGCAACCTTGGGAAAGGTGCAAGAAGCGAACTGTTGAGCCTTTACAACATCTCGTGGCAGAATGGCAATGTTTCTGACAACTGGAAAATAATACGCTTGTTACCGACCTTTAAGCAAGGCGAATTCCCACTCGAACTCGCCTCATACCGCCCAATAGCACTGGCCGGCTGCGTAGGAAAGATAATAGAATGGATGAAACTAGGCCGCCTGGCGTGGTCTCCTGAACACTACAAGATTTATCCAAACTCCATGGCTGGTTTCCGACGCGACCGTTCTTCCATTGACAATGTCGTAGATCTAGTTTCGTACGTTCAGCACTGAAGATCCCGTAAGCGACTATCTACAGCTTTGTTTCTAGATGTGAAAGGCATGAATGATATGTTACTACATGAAGCCATTTTGGGTGTTTTTTCGGTGGTTGGCCTTGGTGGTCGAGTCTTTCGGTAGATTTCCAGTTACCTGGCTGCAAGATCATTCTTTGTGTTAACAGAAGATGGCCCTACTACGTGACACTATACTTCCAGGGGTGTTCCTCAAAGCAGAGTTTTTAGCCCGACGCTATTCAATCTTACAACAATTGGCCTTGCTGAATACTTGCCATGTACCAATAAATCTCAATATACGCAGAGGACGTCTGTCTCTGGACTTCGGCAGTCACACGTCCTCAGAAACGTTCCCGGCTTCAAAGAGCAGCAACTATAATTGCCAACTATTTGTTAAAAAAAGGTCTGAGCATATCACAAGAAAAATGCACGCTGGTGGCCTTCACTCGCAAAGCAAGGACCCCTTATGTCATCTCAATCTGCCGGCGACCCATTTCTTATGCCAGAACCCACCGGTTTCCGGGCATCATTAGTGTTAGGGACCTCCGTTGGAGTCCGCATGTGGCCTATATAAAGAAGCACCTGACCGCTATTTCCGATTGTTCAAGTTTCCTGGCAGGAAAGACCTGGAGGATGTCAGTAGACGCAATCACGGAACAATACAGGGCTCTGTTTATTGGTTTCCTGAGATATAGCTTGCCCGTTGATTGACTGATATGTATGGTTTAACGTCCCGAAACCACGATATGATTATGAGAGACGCCGTAGTGGAGAGCTCCGGAAATTTCGACCACTTGGGGTTCTTTAACGTGGACCCAAATCTGAGCACACGGGGCCTACAACATTTCCGCCTCCATCGCAAATGCCAGCAATTGTAGCCGGGATTCGAACCTCTGACCCCACGTTCCTAACGAACCGAGGGCTTCTTTTTTTTCTTCAACTCGTTTCCGCCACCCTGCTCACAAACGCACGAGGAAGTAATTTTCGAATGCAAGCCCGAGACGCACTTTTATTTGGAACTGTTGATTGATTGATATGTGGGGTTTAACGTCCCAAAACCACGATATGATTATGAGACACGCCGTAGTGGAGAGCTCCGGAAATTTCGACCACCTGGGTTTCTTTAACGTGCACCCAAATCTGAGCACACAGGCCTACAACATTTCCGCCTACAACATTTCCGCCTCCATCGGAAATGCAGCCGCCACAGCCGGGATTCGATCCCGCGACCTGCGGGTCAGCAGCCGAGTACCGTAGCCACTAGACTACCGTCGCGGGGCGTATAGCTTGCCCGTGCTTAGCAATACCTGCAAGAACAATGCTCGTGTTTTACAGGTAGTACAAGCACAAGCACTGAGAGTGTGCCTTGGTCTGCCCAGATGTACGTCAACAGAGGCAACAATTGCAATTGCTGGCGACAATTCGATACAAACTCGCATTGCTGTAGGAGCCTTGCCAACGCTCATCAGACAGTTCGCACGTGCCCCCTGTCATCCTCTTGCACTGTTGCCTTCAGAGAGGCGCCAAGCATCGTTCGCTAAAATGATTGTGAAGTACAACGAGAAACTTCCCTCGGGCTTTCACTCCTGCATCTAAACCATCGATACCACCTTGGTGTCTTATTCAACCGCAGTGCATCTTAGTGTACCATGGGGATCGGGAGAAAATCTGACCTTTAATCACACGTGCTGAAAACAACTGTCTCTTCTTCTTTTGCACGAGAAATATTCAGACAGTGTACATATGTATACCAATGGCTCCAACAAACCGCCAGTGTTCGTCAGGTGCAGTATTTGTCCAAGCAAGAGGTGTTAACATCAGCTTTGGGCCTGACCACTCCGCGGCATCTGCAGCAGCGGAACTAGTTGTTTTGCGCGCTGCACTTTGTGTTGTCAATCGGGAACCGCCGCAACAGTGGTCAATCGTCAGCGACTTAAGGGCTGCTCTATAATCTGTGCTCTCAGCACTGCGTCGCCGGCCGTACGGACAGCTTGTTTTCAAAATTCGATGCCTCTTGCACACTTCACACGAGAAAGAGCACCATGCGACGTTTCAGGCGCTGCCAAGTCTATGCGGCATCATAGGAAACGAACATGCCGATTACTGCCGCATGGGCAGCTCTTGAAGGTACACGGGAATAAGCCATACCACTTTTGTGGACCGATGCAGCCAGTAATCTTCTACGACTTGCGCGTGAGATCATGTTTACACTATGGTGCCCACCAAGCAACGAGACGAATCGTCAACACTACTTGTCCTCTTTGATGGCTCTCCGCATGCCCATTGGGCTCGACCGAAGAGAAGCCGCCGTTCTTCATCGCTTTTGGCTAGGAGTGTCATTTACAAAATTTTATTCCTTTTTTATATAAATGACGACAACGCTCTCTGCGATGCCTGTCGCTGCGAAGAGACGCTACACCCCATTCTGTGCGACTGTCCGTTGTATGACATCCAGAGACAGTCACTGGCGTCCCCTCTGACGCGCATCGTTAACAGCCAAATGTCTGCGGACACTATTCTGTGAAGTGCCCGAGAGAAGACATTGCAACAGAAGGCGAAAAAAAAGTTGTGTTGAAACTCCTACGCGACACGGACTTGAACAAACGGCTGTAACAGCAATGTCAGACACCGCGAAAGACAAGACTGGGCTATGACTGAGTGTGCGCGCGTGTGCTGCCGAATGTGCAGTGTTTATCTCTCTTCCCTCTGTACTCTATATCTTTCATCTCTCCCATCCCCCTCTCATACGCAGGGTAAAAACCCGACTGCCTATAGGCTGGTTAACCTCCCTGCCGTTTTTTTCCTCCTATGTTCTTTTCTTTGAGACGCGTTACTCAGGTAGCGTGCACTGCGCAAAACTAAATCGCCGGGCTCGTACTGAACGTGATGGCGGAAGACGTTGTATTGACGCGATAGCTTGAGCATTGCATTATCCAACAGCTCGCGAGCAGCAGCATTGGTTTCGGAAAGACAATTTTTCTGAGTTTCGGTAAAAGTATAGGTGTCGGGGTGAAATGGCTGGGAAGGCACCAATGTATTGGTTAATGGAAAGAACAGAAAAGAAAAGAAGTAACGACATGCGGGTGTATAAGCTGTAGACATATTAACCAAGGTGCGCGTAGAAAACGCCATTCCGGAAGATTGACATCCCATTGCGTATGGTCTTTGGTATTTGTCCTGAGGATCGCTTTCAAGTTTCAATTAACGCATTCAATGATGTTGGCTTGTGGGTGATATGGGGATATATTTTTGAGTCTGATGCCCAACGTGGAGCTTTCTTTGACAAATGTACAACTGGTAAAGTACGAGGCGTTGTGTGTGATCAATTGTGGTGGAAAACCGATCAGCAACACCACATCGAAAAGGCAACGCCAAATCACTCGCAAAGCTAAAACGTGCAAAGGGTAAAGCTTGATTCTTTAGTAAAGTGATCAGTAATTACTAACAGGTAGCTGTTGCCCCGAGGTGTACGGGGAAATGGGTCCATTACATCACATGCGACGATCTTCGACGGACTTTGGCTAAGTACTGGCTGTATCAGGCCAGGTGGGAGGCCACCACGTGGTTTCAGCCGTTGGCAGACTGGGCAACTTCGCATGTAACGCGTGACGTTCTTTCACATGTGTCGCCATGTAGCAGTATGAGATCACTTATCGTAAGTCTTGCTGGCAGAAATGTGACCTGCTTAAGATGAATCATGGAAGGATCGGATGAAGTCCCACCTGAGGCGCTTTGAGACGAAAACACGGAAGGCAGAGTTACTATTATCTTTGTTGGCTTTTGAGATGTGTAGCGTACTCACCCCACGGAGGCGAGTACGCTACACACGGAGCGTAGCAGGAGGCCGTCGTCAGCAAGGACATGAGAATGGAACTCGCCATTTGGTTGTGCATTAAGAAAGGAAAATAGGATGAAAATAATGACAGGGGGGTTAACGAGCCTATAGGCAGCTGGTTTGCCACCCTGCGCATGGGAGGGGGATGAGGAGATGAAATATAGAGAGCAGAGAATGAAGTGGCGCATTAAGGTCAGCTAAATGGTTGAGGATATGCTGACACATGTTGTTTTTGCTCTGCTCTTCATGGAGACGCTTTTGGTGATCAGAGTGCCCCAGTGAGAAGCTGTGTCTACAGCAGCAACAAAAAAGGGGCTCATCTGTGGAAACGGCGGCGGGATTTTATTCTCCTGTGGGGAACGCTCGGGCAAAGGTGCGTGAGAGAGGGCATCAGGAACTTTTTGTACTCACCGCTACGATGTTCAACAGCGAAATATTTCTGTAGCGTCAATAACCAACAAGGTAGGCAGCCCACTGGATTTTGTAAACGTTGTAACCAAATGAGTGTCATCTCGTTTCTTTGTACTCTAAAAGAGGCACCACCAAATAAATGCCAATTTTTTATAGTACGAACACAATCACGAAACACTCCCTTTCCGTGACAAGATAGTTCCTTTCAGCTGTCGTTAAAGGATGTCTTGCAAACGCGACTGGCCGTAAGAAACCATAGAATTCTGATAACAATAGAGCGCCAAGGCCATAGTCATTTCCGTCTATTTGCAGCACACAAGGCTTGTTTAAGTCGGGCTGTTTAAGCACAAAAAGCTTGTTTAAGTATCCCCAATCGCACAAGTGAGGGCTCGAAAGGCATTTTGCGGAGGTTCCCACAAACCCACTTGACAGGTTTTTGAACGAATTGATTCAGCGGAATGGTGAGCTCTGCACAGCGTCATAAGAAAGCGCGTTAAAACACAATCATGCTAAGAAACCGCTCCAGACCTATAACGTCGTGAGGACACGAGTATTCGGCAATGGCATGAAGCTTCGTGTCATTAAAGCAAAGGTGACTTTCGTCAATAATAAAACCAAGCAAGTAAAACCTAGATCACGCTAACTGAACCTTTTTAGGGTCTCTTGTAAGCCGTGCTTGTCGCATCTTTTGAAGAACGATCGAGAGATGTTCTAAATGTTCACCGAACCTTTGTGCAAGGATGACAACTTAGTCCACATATGCCTTGAAAAATTGTACCGCATGTCGTCGAGAACAAAATCTATGAGGTGTTGCAATAAACTAGGGGAATTCTTTAGGCCAGATAGCATGCGTACAAGCTCAAAGAGCACTTTATAGTAAATAAATACGGTCTTAGAGATGTCTTCGGGTTCCGTTTTGATTTAAAGGAAACCGCGAGAGCAGTCGAGTGTGGTGAACACTCGTCAACTGTCAAGACTTGAGAAAATTGACTAAATCGAGGGAAAAACATAGGTCTCCCGAACAGTGTACCATTGATCAAGCAGCAGTAGTCTACGCAAATGCGTGTGGTAGGTAGCATCTTTTTTCGACACTAGAAGAACAGGAGGAGCTCAAGGGCTCTGTGATGGTCTCACCGTGAACGCCGGTTTCGATCATCTCCTGTAGAGCGGCATTCAATAGTGCCCACTTGTGGACGCTCAGGCGCCTGGGGTTGCAACTCCAAGGGTGCATGTCGCCTGTGTCGATGAGATGGCCCAAAACAGCAGTGTGACCAGGTTGCTCTGTGAACATGGCTGCGAACAGCTCGAGTGTTCGCACAAGCTGTCGTTTCTGCGTATACTGAAATGGGCCGTTTTCGATTGCTTTGAGTTTCTTAGAAAGCACTATAAGTTTGCCGACATGCGCGATTGAATTATGTACGCGATGAAGGGAAAATGACGATGAAAGAAAATGATTCAATTTTCTTGTGCAGGTAATTCGGTAGCTACCATTCGCGAAGTAAAATAAATGGCGGCATATCCACGGAGTGAATGATGGAGAGTGGGGCGAAGCATCCGTACGTCCATTCGTTCTTGCTTCCGTCCGTCCGTGCGTCAGTCTGTGTAACCGTCCGTGCGTCCATCCGCCCGTCCTTGCGTGCGTGTGTTTGTGCGTCCGCACGTCCATATGTGCGTCCGTCCGTTCGTCAGCCATCCGTGCGTCCGAGCATATGTCTGTGTGTCCGTTCGTCCATCTAGTCAACACTCCAAGCACCACCATCTCGCATTTTTTTGTCATATATTCCGCATATAGAAGAACCGCCATCCAGCGGACATTCCAAGCGCTTAACAAGAGCTGGGACACGCACATTTTCTTACGGCTTGCGCTTTGTGTCTACTTCCCACCTTTAACCACCTCAAGTTCATGGTATATACTAGTTCACTGTATTCATGGCACCGTGGCCCAACGCTCGCTTAATCTTTCTAAAACCAAGGAGGTTACGCCCAGCGAGTATAACTTAGCAACCCTTTCTTGTCAGATAGTGCTCAATGTACAAGCCAATAACTGTTGATGGGGGATGAGAGACAGGAGAATTTCGCTTTTACTTTCTTATGGCTTGTGCTTCGTATCTACTTCCCGCCTTTACCCACCTCTAGTTAATGGTATATACTAATTCACTGTATTCATGGCACTGCGGCTTAGCGCTCGCTTAACCTTTCTAAAACCAAGGAGGTTATGCCCAGCAAGTATAACGTAGCAACCCTTTCTTGTAAGATATGTACATGCCAATGGCTGCTAATGGGGAATGAGAGACAGTGGAATTCGGCTTTTAGTTAACGCACACGCTGCAAAATTTTTATTGTTAAACAATGCAAAGGGGAAATTTCCCACCGCCGCTGCCCGCGCTTCTCCTGTCCGGGCCGTTGCTCCTCCATGTCCCGAGACGGAATCTGGCAATACCGACCTGACGCGCTTTCGCGAAACTTTGACTTATTACAGGGCTTCGTGCCACCTCTAGCTGGACCCTGCACGCGGTTTGGAGAAAGCGGACGAACGACTGCTACGCCGCCTGCAGACGAACACCTTTATCAGTCCGGCGGTCGACAGACACTTTTTGCCGGAAATCAATGGCACCTGCTCGACCTGTCATGTCCTCGCCAGCACATATCACGTCATAGCATCGTGCCCAGTTAATCCTGCCCCTTTCTCATCCCCTTTTCCTATCCCAACCAGAGAGTCTTGGGAGGAGCACCTGCTCAGCTGCTCTACCTTGGCTGCGCAACGCTCCTTGGTGGAGCGCGCACGGGCAGCTTCAGGCTCCACTGGCATCCCGGAATAGGGTCTGGCCACTCTAGCACGCCGATGGGCCACGTCGGCAATCTCTGGTAGACTTTTTCTGAAATAAATGTTTTTTACCACCACCACCACCACCAGGTCGAAACGTAAGACTGGTTATCCACTACGACTATGACCACGACTACTACGATGGACGAACGGGTGCCACATTAAGGAGCTAAAATGACATTTTCACGTGCAATGAAGTCACGATGGTGTTGCATACCGACTGCCAATCCCGGGCAGTCAATAAAATGCTGGGTGTCGGTCTTGGTTGCAAAGGAGAGATGGAGACGCACTGCAGCACGCGCCGTTATTAATGCTCCGTTAACAGTTCTGAAACGCATGTTGCATTGAGCAAGCTTTACACTGCGTATCTGGCAGATATGAAAAATGTCATCGCCCAGAGAGAGACGATGCCACGAGTGTCTATGAGTGCGGGTATTTTCGTGTACAAAGCATGTACGTTGATAGAAAGTACATGCTCGGAAAACGAATAAAATGCAGCAAACGAATAAAAGATCAGTTTGCTCATCCTCGGTTGTTGTGGCCATGAGGGATGTGGGGGAGCTGTTAACCACCGCAGGCCGTGGCCGTTTCCCTGGTAGGAAACGCGCCGGGTCAAATGCCACAGGGGACACTCAATCCGGTAGTATCCAAGCTGACCACGACGGTAGGTCGAGCTAGCCTGCTTTATGTCTTCCCAATACCTTCTCAATTCCTGTGGCCTATGAGCGGCACGAGAGGGACCTCCGGTGTTCAGAGGATTAAGTCGCTGGTCTGAGGGAGTATACCGAATTTGATGGCAGGCGATCATCGGACAAGATGAGCTCGGGGAGTCCAGAAACCCTGCCGTTGCGGAGAGTTCCCACCAGTAGGGCCAAGACAGCTGAGGTCTCTCTCCTGGCCCGCCATGAAAGACCGTGGCTGGAGACAGTGCGATGGCACTGTACCAGCGTTTGACTCTCTCCAGGCACAGGCTGGCTCGTGGGCGAATTCGGCCGTTGAAGGAGGCACATAGTGCTGTTCCCAAAAGAGCGTCTCTGGAATTGGCCGAGAGAAATCTGCGTGCTCTTCAAAAGAGGAAATCCAACGGCCAAAACAGTATGGCTGAAAGCGGGCAGGGCAGTGCCGCAGAACGTGCGAGACCTCAACGGTCTCTGAAGCAGTTGGATCAGCCCAACGAAAAAACTCCCTCATGGCCCGAACAAAGTTTCGCAGACCCTCATCGGGATGTTGCGTTCTGGGGTACAGCTCACTCCAAATACTTGCTTTGACTCATGCGTGTTTCAGCGCCTCCGGCGTCCCTCCGTCACGAAATAGAGAGACGCAGAGCGTTCTGGGTAACACAATGGCGCGAAATGCAGCATGTCGCATTTCGCGCCGGTTGCTATTGGGCCACGTCGACGGACGCTGGTCGCGCCTGGCGTCAGACTAGAGACGACAGCACGTCATCTCGAACCCAGGAGCCTTTGGCGGTATACCCTCGCTCCCAGACACGCGATATTTGTTTGAAATCACCAAAGCGCGCCTCGCTAGCATTTAATGCAGTGGATCTGAGAGTTTAAAATGCGAAGAAGCGGCTGTTCACGCAGCGCCTTCTTATAAAATGTCATCTGGGTACCACATCGCTGTCATCTGATGTGACAGTGCAAGAGAGAGAGATTGCTGAGCACTGCCAGTGAAGTTCACAGCGCATCGCGGGAATCGTTCCGTTGTGGTGTTTTGCGATTGCACATATTTCCGTCCACAATGAAAAACGTCGAGAACCACCGCCTTAGGATATAATCTAAATCAGCAGCAAAAACAACGAGCCCAGTGAAGTGTAGAAGTAAATATATTTATCGCGTTTGTTCAAGCGCAACTCCAGCTGTTTCGCTGTACAGCAGAAATTTGGGTGCAGTATGCCTGTAGTATGAGTCAGAAAACTGTTACCGTACTCCTTCGCAGGCCGCATGTCAATCATAGGATATACGTATTACAACTAACGCGTGCATGCACGCACCGTTCATGTTTGGTACAACTGTGACGGCCTACTATCGCGATGCGTGAACACCGCGGAAAGCATGACTTTTTCCGAATGCCCGACAGGACTGGCAATTGATACACATGCGGTGTGTGAGCGTAAGTTGGAACCAGTTTCTAGCGCTAGGTTGACGCCAGCTTACAGCACAAATTCTGCTTGTCACAGCTAAGGCACGCCGCAGTTCGACTGAGTCGAAAGCAACGCTTTCCGATGTTTGCGTTTCTTTCTATTGCAATAGAACGTACCTGATGAAGCTGCTTCCGCAGTCTGCAATGCAAGTGCTGCAAACATCCCGAACTGTCGAGGAAGGTCTTCTCGACGTTTCACACAAAATCAGCAGAAACTTCCAGCCCAGTAACAGCGCGACACCTGCTTTCAGCCGGACTAAAGCTGTCAAGTTTGGCGTTTGATTTGCAGAGCGTCTGCTCTCCTGGCAGTTGAGAGTGTTGCTTCGCCGCGCATGCACCAGACGGCGCAACGCGCTTTGCAATATGCCAGCAAGCACTGTGCTTGCTGTGCTCTGGCGTATAGAGTGCTCGCGTTTTGCTACCGTAGTGTCGCTGTGCCCAGCATACTCGCGCGTCAACGCTACATTGAAGTACATTGGAAACATTTAAAACATGACTACATGCTACTTTAATAGCGTGCTCGCGGCCGTTCTGCGAGCTCCACATATACCAAATTTGATGTCACTTGACGTCTATGGATGAAAAAATATATGACTGGTGCAAACATGATAATCCTGACACGCGTGTCATGTAAGAACATGACAACATACCAAGCACATAGCATGCTCGTGACCATTTCGCTAGCTCCACATATACTAAATTTGGTATCACTTGACGTGAAGATATGACGAAGGTAAGTGACACATCCAAACATAATAATCATGACATGGAAGTCATGTATGGCGTCCTTTACATCCCCCTCGTAACGTTGTGCTGATTTTAAAGTGACACGTCAACATTTCTTATTCATGCTTCGTATATCATCGAGTCCCACTCTACGTGAGAGCTGCCAATTTTTTACTAGTCACGCATGTCATGAATTTTATATTAGGGTGTGTAGTTTGTGTTCGCCATGCAATCATGTCATACTATACCAGCTTTGCAACATGTCATGTGAACGAAACCACCGCAAGAGCAACAAGACAAAGAAATGTGAATCATGACATTCGTGACATAAATGACAATATTTTCATGTTCTGACTAATCAAATATGCTCGCCATACAGTTGTGTTATCCCATACAAAGTTTTGTATTTATACCATTATCCAAATGGCCAGGAGAGCTATAAGACGTAGGTGGCTAGATAGATAGATTGATACCCTCAAAGTCGCGGAAGCTCGCTAAGAAATGGTATGCATATAAAAACACCATACCTGCGACAAGAAAACCTTGGCGCCGCTCTCCGAGAACTATCAGCCGGTCCCACTTCACGGGCGTCAAATGTGGGCTCAGGTATAAGGGTCGACTGAAGCTCTCAAAAAGGACATAGAGGCCGCGTTAGCAACATGACCTATGCTGACTGCACGCTCGACTGCCGAAGCGGCCGTTCCCCCGCGCACGTCAGACCGTGCGCTCGAGCATCAAAACCCCAAAGCGATACGCACATCGAGCAACATATATAGCCTTACGTGACAGGCTCCGCGCTTACGCTTGTATAAAAATGTGGACCTTATAGGTGCGTCGATTCTATGCACATCGGTATGCATAGTTTTTCATTATTTGATGTGCTCTTTACGTCTAGGGCTTCATGGCAATTAGGCTTTTTTTATATAAAGCTTATCTTTTTAAATTACTTCCGCTTTTCCAGTGTAACAATTTTTGTTACCTTTATGACACGCGCCGAGAACGCTCCAAGCACCATTGTTTGAAGAAACTGAAAGAAAAAAATTGACGGTAAATCCACAAGGTGAATGATGATGAGATTGGGCAAAGGTCCTGGAAGTAATACCGTGAATTTTTCTTATATTAATTCGCCCGATAAAAAACACCTGGCGTCTTTCGTTAAGCAGCTGGCGTCTTCTATTTGTTTTGCTTTAGATTCATCTGGCGTGTTTTCGTTTTGCTTTGAGAAAACATCTCGCGTCTTTTGTTGTTTTATTTTATCGATCAACGACGTTTTTAGCAAAAGTGTTTATTGTTTATTCACGCACCTGAGAAATCTCACCAGGCACTACTTTGGAGGTAACTAATGGCTGCTACTGGGAATGAGAGGTAGCAGAAGTCGGCTTTTAACACTTTTTCTACTAACGTTTCCTGCTGGAACAATGCAATGGCTGCTAATGGAAAATGAGAAACCGAAGCATTCGGCTTTTAGTTAACGCGCAAGCCGCGAACTTTTTATTGTTCAACAAAGCACAGAATAAATCTCCCACCGGCGCTGCACTTCTTTTCAGGTAAAATGTAACACTTGTTGCACACTACGACTACGAGGGACGAACGGGTGCGACTTTAAAGAACTTAACCCCTAAAAAAATTGGTAGATCCCACGTACAGTGGGAATAGATGATATGCGAAGCACGAATTTAGAAGGTTGATCTGTCACTATAAAATCAGCACAATGTGACGAGATGGAAGTAAATGATGCCGTACATAACCTACGTTTTATAATTAACATGTTTGGATGTGTCGTTTACCTTCGTCATCTATTCACGTCACGTGATACCAAATCTAGTTTACGTGGAGCTAGCGAAACGGCCGCGAACACGCTATGTGCGAGGTATGTTGTCATTTTCCTAAATGACACACTTGTCAGCATTAGAATGTTCGCACCAATAATAAAACTTCGTCATCCATTGGCGTCAGGTAACAACAAATTTTGTATATGTGGAGTTAGCAAAACGGCCGCCAGCGCATCATGAAGGGCCCAATATACTCCAATGTAGCATTGACGCACGCGCATGCTGGGCATAGCGATGCTTCGTAAGCAAAACGCGAGCACACTATAGTCTGGCGCCAGGCGCGCCCGGCGCGGCCAACGTCTGTCGGCGCGGTAGGTAGGTAGGTAGTAAACTTTATTCAGTTGACAGGAGAGAGTTGGGGACGGCTTTAAGGGCCGGCCCCTTACAAAATCTAGGAGGAGTCCCTAGTCCGGGACCCCTGTGGCTTCTGCTGCAGCACGCGCTCGGGCCACTAGGGCACGCTGGTCTTCTAGGGTCGAGCAACCGAGCAGGGCAGCCTCCCAGCTCTCTCGGGTAGGGAGGGAAGGGGAAGGAAGTGACGGGACCGCCGGATTTGAGGGGCATGCCCACACCATATGGAAAGGATCCGCGAACGGATGGTCACAGTGCGGGCATTCCCCGGAGAATGCCGGATTGAAATGTTTGAGTATCGCCGGGCACAATACTGTATTGGTATAGAGACGGAGGAGCCAGGGCTCGTCCTTCTTGGGCAGGCCCGATTCTGGGGGTGGGAAGCGGAGCCTGTTCGATTTGTACATAGCGGTGATTTCTCTGAAAGAGGTAGCCGGAGTGGGTCCTGGAACATCAAGCGATGGAGGGCGAGGCGGGTCCCGGTAATTAAGCGCGCGGGCCGAGGCATCTGCAGCCTCGTTTCCAACTAGCCCCGTATGAGCAAGAGTCCAGATGACGGTGCGTGGATTTGGGCGATCTAGATAATAGCATCGCTTAAGGATTTTGGCGGCGCGATTATTGATGCAACCCCGTGTGAGATTTTGGCACACCCTCCGCGAATCGGTAATAATTATTCGAGATGCGGGGTCCGCTGCGGCGAGGGCTATGGCGACCTCCTCCGCGTGTGTGATGTCCGCGGTGCTCGAAAGGTGAGCCCTTGAATAGGTACGTTTTGGTGAACCACAGCGGCCGTGTACCACCCGCCGTGGTGGGGGCCGGATGCGTCCGTGTAGAAGACTCCCGGGCGTGAGCCATACCGTTGCTGTAGGGCTGTAGCCCGCGCTGTACGCCGCCCATCGTGAGTCCCATTTGTCACGTTTTGGGGCAGAGGCGGAATGATCAGTGCACCACGCCAATCCTCGGGGATCGCGGTACGCTCTTCCACCTTGTGGGTGTTGGAAATGTGAAGGCGATGTAGGAGGTTGTTCCCATCCTGAGACCTACAAAGGCGCAGGTACTGGTTTTTGAGATGAGCCTCTTTAAGTTCCCCGTACGTGTTTGTCATGCCCAGGTCTGCGAGACGTTGGTTCGACGTTGAGATGGGGAGGTCTAGGTAGGGCACGTTTGTAAATTTTGCGGAGTATACAGTCTAGTGTATTCTCATCGCATTTACGCAGACGCAGGTAAGGTGTCGAATAAAGGATCCGGCTGGTCACGAAAGCGTTGGCGAGGCGCAGAGCAGCACGGCTCTTGAGGCCTCCTCGCTTGTTCGAAATCCGGCGGATCATGCGGCCCACCTGACCCCCACAGTGCGTAGTTTGCGCAGAGTGGTGTCAATTTTGCGGTGTTTGTGTATGAAGAGTCCCAGGACCCTGATTTCGTCGCGTTCCGGAATGGCCCTGTTACACAAGGTGAGTTCAATTTGTGTCGTGTCGTTCAGTTTGGGGCGAAGATGCACGTATTCCGATTTGGTGGGTGAGCATTCGAGACTGCAGCCGCGGGCGTAGCTGTCTACTATCGACGCGGCATGTTGCAGGCATGTCTCGATGCTACCAAGGGAACCCTGAGTTGCCCATAGCATGATGTCGTCGGCGTACAGAGCGTGCTGCACGCCTGGGACATCGTTAAGCAATGAGGGAAGGTGAGCCATGGCAAGATTGAACAGAAGAGGAGAGAGGACTGCTCCCTGTGGTGTTCCGCGCGTACCGAAGGGGTACGGTTCATGCTCCTTGTCTTGAATACGCAGGTATGTCTGCCGTTCTATGAGGAATTGGCGGACGTACCTAAAAGCATTATGCCCACAGTTTGTTTGTGATAGGTTGGTAAGGATGATGTCATGGGTAACGCTATCGAAAGCTCCCTTGAGATCTAAGGCGAGGACTACCTTGTCGTCACTGGGATGTTCGACCGGTTCGACAATGTCACGATGGAGTTGCAGGAGGATGTCCTGAGCAGAGCGATGTGGGCGGAAGCCGTACTTAGTGTCTGCAAAAGTGTGTCGGGTCTCTAAGTATTCAGAGAGCCTGTCCCGGACCATGGCTTCCATAAGTTTCCCTACGCATGAGGTTAGGGAAATTGGTCTGAGATTGTCGATGTTTACAGATTTGCCTGATTTAGGGATGAAAGTTACTAAGGCCGTTTTCCAATTGAGCGGTAGGGGTTCACGCCCCTCCCAGATCTGATTGAAGTAGTCGAGGAGGTGAATGTACGCCGAGTCAGGGAGGTTGGCTAGGAGCCGAACCGTCACTCGATCCCGACCTGGTGCTGTGCCTCGTTTCATTTTGGACAGGGCCGCCTTCAGATTGTAGAGCTGAAAGCAACGATCCAACTCGGCGTTTTCCGTGCCTGCATATGAATACGCCGGTCCGATGGGGTCCTGTTGGCTACAGAGATATTTGTCTCTGAGAGCCTGTGCCAATTTTTCCGCGTCACCCGCATAGGCGTGAAGCGCGCGCTGAAGGTGTTTCTGTGTTTCTGTGCGTGTTTGCCTAGGGTCGATGAGAGCCCTAAAGAGACGCCAGGTGTTGCGGCTTGATATCTGTGTGGCGGCAGTGTTGCAGCGCTCTACCCAGTTTGAGTCGGCGAGCTGGGCCGCGTACTCGTCGGCCTCTAGGGTGAGAGCCGCTATGCGGATTTTGAGCTGTCGGTTGTGTTTCTGTCGGCGCCATCGGCACACTAGGCTGTGCCGAGCCTCCCAGAGATGCAGGAGGTGGTTGTCCACCGCCGGCGTGGCCTCTGAAAGTTGAACTGTCTGCTCGATTTTGTGGAGTGAGTTTACGAGATGTTGGGACCAAGTGTAGTATCCTTGGTGAGCTATGGGGGTCGGATTGAAGTATACCAAGCGAAATTTGGTCCAGTCTGGAAGTTTCGCTTGGTGGTGGGGACGAGTAATGGGGTGTGTCCGGATTGTGGTAATGACAATGCAGTGGTCACTACCGAGGGTTTCCTCGGTATTGAGCCAATCTGCGTGTTTGATGTTTTTGGTGAGTGTGAGATCGGGACATGTGTCTCGGGTAACAGAGTTTCCAATGCGGGTTGGGTGTGTGGGGTCCGTCAGGATGGTTAGGCCGATGGTGGAAATGAGTTCCGACAATTTCCGACCACGTCGTTCCTCCCGACGATAACCCCAGTGAGGGCTGGGGGCATTGAAGTCGCCTACTATGACTAGTGGTTCTTTGCCTGCCATCGTGTGAGCTTTGCTAAAGATGTCGGCATATGTTATGTTGGGCAGTTTGGGTGAACTGTAGATGTTAAGAATGTGTATGGATGGGTCCTGCTTCCTAAGAGGAAGGAGAGTCACCATAGCATACGAGTAAGCTGGGTTGCATTCGAGATCCACCAAACTTGCGGTGTAATCTCGATGCACGCAAAGTGCCGTTTGCGCGTCCTTTTGATACACGGTATAGTTTGTAAGGGCGGCGTGTTCGCCCGGTTCCTGTAGGGCCACTACCGTGGGTAATTGGGGATAGGTTTCTAAGTGGAGCCGAAGAGCAGCCCGCTTAGTGCGAGCTCGAAATCCCCGGCAGTTCCATTGGAGGATTGTGAAAGGGTTCGAATTAACGCGGGCGCGGCGCGATCTAGAGGCGTTGCCCGCCATCATGGGTATTAGAATTTTGGGTAGCCTCCAGGAGAGCAGAAAGATCTAGAGGTGCTCCACCGCTCGGTCCGGGGCTTGCTGCTGATGTTGCAGTCAATATGGTAGGCTGCCTGTCAGCCTCAGCCCTTTGGGGAAGTAGCCGGGGCGTGTGAGGTTTATTAACCCGCTTAAGTTTTGGAGTGGGACGACGGGTGCTGGAAGCGAGTTGGGGCAGCTGGGCCACTATCATGCCCGGGATTCTGGCGAATACGGTTTGGAGGGCAGCAGCCAAGCGATCCTCGATAGTAGTTACTATGGAGGCCACCTGGCCCTCCAGGCTATTTAGACGCGCCTCAATCGGAGTGAGGAGTGCCGTGGTGTCCCTTTGTTCCGAGGGGGCACTATCCATCGCTTCCGGCGCCTGCCCGGAAGGTGTCGAGTTAGATGGAGGCGGGCGGTTTGCGAGTGCCTCCATTGCACGGGTCAACGAGGCCACTTGGGCCCGGAGCTGTTTAATTTCGAGTTGTTCCTGTGTGGGGGCGGAAGAGGTTTGAGGTTTGGGTGGGTTCGAGGGGGTTCCGGATGGGGAGGCTGCCCCGCCCGAGCCACTCACCTCGGGTCCTTGTCGGGCGCGAGCGGCCCATGTGGCATCCCCTTGGGCAGCAGGCTGGATTCCGGGTGACGGCGGGTGCGGTGTAGGGGAGGCAGGTGGGCCCTGGCTCGAGGTGGACCTCGCGGCGGGAGGTCCGGCCGGGGTGGGGCCTCGCTTGGAGGGCCCGGGAGCCCCCGCGCCAGGATGCGGGGGTGGAGGAGAAGGTTTGATGGCAGGAGGCTGGGCCCCTTGCGGTGAAGTCCCGGTGGTCGGCCTGCTTGGCTTCCGTGTTCGCCGGCGTTTGCGTTTCTTGGAGCCGGTTTGGTTCGTCGGTAGAAGAGTGGATGGTTTTGGTGGTGGTGCCCTGTAACGTTCCTTACAGCAACGGTCCCCGGTGACGTGGGGTCCGGCGCATAGAGCACACTTCGGCGTGCATTCGTGAGGTGCGCGAGCACCATCTATGAGTGCCACTGTGTTGCCACAGGTACCACAGAGGTCCGGTTTAGGGCCAGGGCAAGCGTCGGGTCGATGCTCAACTGAGCCGCACTGGTTGCAGGCTGGTACAGTTTTTCTGTACGGCTGCACCGGGATCAGCAGGGCGTCATAGGTGACGTACCTGGGCTTCACCTTTCCTGCAAAAGTGAGCCGCACCTTGTTGGAGGTGCCCAAACGCCGGATGTGCAGTATTTCGCCTTCCGACCAGTAGAAGCGTTGGCGAAGTTCAGCTTCAGAGTCAGAGCTGCGCACTGTCACCACTCCGTAGCAGGAGTCCTGGGTGTCCGCGCGGAGATACCCGAACAGGGGCACCGGTCCGACGGATGAAGGATCTGTCAGTTCACCAATTAGTTTGTCCGCAATAAGCGGATGTGGGGTGTAGGCCAGAATGAGGTTTTGGTCCTGCACCATCACGACTGTGACCAGCCGGTTCGCGTTCGCTCCGAGGTGGGCGATGAGCGCGCTGCCGGCGCCGTTCTCGGGGAAAACGGCGGTGAGGGATAGTTGTGTCCGTGCTTTCAGAACAACAACAAAGTCAGTTTCCTTCGGCTTCGGCAGAGGCCGAGGCTGCCACGAGGGCCGCCTCCTCCCCTGTTGCGGGCCCGCGGAGCGCGGTGCAGGCGGCGGAAGTGTGGAGGAGGAGCGGGCTGCCTCGTCGACAGCCGTGGTCGGGGAGGCCGCGATGGCGGACGCCGCCACTGCCGCGTCGCTCACTCGCTCGCGTCTTGCCACCGCGGTAGCAAGCGCGGTGCTCTTAAATGTTTGGGGCAGCTCCGGCGTACTGTCCGAGGTAGAGATGGTAGTCCACATCATGCTGTGGGGGTCGTATCCGGTGTAGGTGTCCGCCACGGTGACGGTCGTGGTGTGGGGCCGATCGCCCATTTTGCCGGGGGGCGCCATAGCCAGTAGGCCGAGTGGGGCCGCCTCCGGCATCCAGATTTAAGTCGCCCGTGAAAGTTGAGGTGGGTCCACTTGCCGAAATGGGGTGTCCAGATGAAGCGGATCACATTCCGGTGACGGTGGAGAGGTTTTCTTGAGGGTCCGAAGAGGTGGTCAGGGGTTCCGATCGAAAAACGATGGAGCCGAAACGCTGCAGGTCCTAATCGGTTGCGCGCTCGCAGCGCCCTCCCCTGTCGGCGCGGCCCGACGGCAACCGGCTCGACATGCGACGTGCAGCGTTTCGCGCCAATGCGTCACCCACAGAGCACTGCATCTCCTTCTTTTCGTGACGGAGGAGCGCCGGACGCACTGAAACGCGCATGCGTCAAAGCAACGCAGCGCGGCGAGCGCCTGTTCATATATGGCAGGACCGTCGCCTGGCGTGGCAACGCCGGCGTGACGCGACGGAATGAGCGCAAGCGAGCACGCGCACCGCGTCACGTCGATATGTATTGGTGCTTTGACTGTGTTATTTGGTCATGTTCTCACAATATACGCACTCATGATTATCATGTTTGCACCAGTCACGTAGCTTTGTCATCCAATGACGTCACGTAATACAATATTTGGCATATGTGAAGCTAGCCAAACAGCCATGAGCGCATCTTGAGTGTGGCATGTATTCATGTTGTTACAGGACACGCTTGTCATGATTGTTATGATTTGGATGTCTCGTCTTCTTATGTCGTCCGTTCGCGTCACGTAATACAGAGTTTGGTACATATGAAGCTAGCGAAACAGCCGCGAGCGCATCATGAGCGTAGAATGTAGTCATGTTGTTACATGACACGCATCTCATGTTTATCATGTTTCCACCAGTCACATACCCTTGTCAACCATTCACGTACCGTAATTCTAAATTTGATATATTTGACACTAGCAAAGCGGCTACCAGCGCATCATGAGCGTGGCATATAGTCACGTTGTTACATGACACGCATGTCATGATTTTCATGTATGGGTCAGTCGCTTGTATTCGACATTCAATCACGTCCTACAACACCAGCTTTGAAACATGCTTTGTGAACGAAACCACTGCAAGAGCTGCAGGAGTATGAATTGTAAATCATGACATTTTTGACCTAGATATCATAATTTTCAAGTTATGACAAGTCAAATATGTGCTTCATACAGTTAAATTATGCCATACCAAGTTTGGTATTGATACCATTATCGAAACGGCCAGGCGAGCTAAAAGTTGTGGGTGGCTAGATGGATAAATAGATCGATAGATAGATAGATTGATTGATAGATAGATATATAGATAGATAGATAGTTAGATAGATAGATAGATAGATAGATAGATAGATATATAGATAGATAGATAGATACGCTCAGAGTTGCCGAAGTTTGCTAAAAAATGCTTCGCATTAAAAAAAAACTCGCGAGCATTTCCACGAGGGTGAAAATGGTCAAGTGCGAATTCATGGGGTGATGCTTTGAGGGTGAGTAAAGTTAAAATCCGTTGGCATTCGCCAGTGAGTGAACGTAAACTCCCCCTTGTGATCACATTGCGATTCCCAGGAACCATTCGGCCTTGTCGCGAAATCTTGGTGAGTTTACGCGTATATGTGACAGTAAATTCGCACTAGAATGATGTTTATATCCGCGGCCCGCTTCGCCCGCTTGCGCTCGGCATCAAGGGCCCTTCGCCGCGCTGCCTTGTCTTAAACCAGCGCGACATCTTCAACGACGCGTGCAATGCTCACATTCGATTGTGTTGTACTCGTTGTTAGAGGTATCGCAGTCGAGCTTGATCCCTGCTATGGATCCATACCTATAACGACACTCCGATCCCAAGCAAGTCATGGCTGCGCGGACTCGCGCAGGCAAGGAGCGGAGGGCGGAGTGGGCGCAATCACGTGGTGTGTAATGTCACTGCGCCGTTGCTAGAGTCGCTCTTTTCCGCTCCTCGCGCCGTTGCTAGGGGAGAGGAGGAGGCGCATCGTGGACAGCGGATTAAGGGTCGCTTATAAAGTGCATTCGCACTTAATTTACCTTCGTCATCTTTTCACATCACGTGATACCAAATTTTGTATATGTGAAGCTAACGAAACGGCTGGAAGCACGCTATGAGCGTGGTATGTTGTCACGTTCTTACATGCCACACGTGTCAGGATTATCTTGTTTGCACCATTCATACGCTTTCGTCATTCATTTTCGTCACGTACCACCACCTTTGTTATATGTGGAGCTAGCAAAACGGCCGCGAGCGCATCATGAAGGACCCAATATACTCCAATGTAGCTTTACGCGCGCGAACGCTGGGCATAGTGACGCTACGTTAGCAAAACGCCAGCACTCTATAGTCTGAAGCCAGTCGTGACCGGTGCGACCAGCGTCCGTCGGCGCGGCCCGACGGCAACCGGCGCGAGTTGTGACATGCTGCATTTTGCGCCGATGCGTTACCCAGACACGTTTATCTGATTTGCGGCTCCACAAGTGGAAATAGCTGTATGTATGTCGAAAACCTCCCTCTTTTCATAACGGTGGAGCGTCGGACGCGCTGACACGCGCATGCGTCGAAGCAACGCAGCGCGGCACACACCTGCGAAAATAGAGAGTTTTAGTACTGCGTACGTTGCGTACGTGGCGGCGTTGCGTACGTAAGGACACCACGTTCTGCGTAGTGCGCATGCGCAGACCACAACGCGCACGTTTCGCGTTACGTACGCAACCGCTACGTACGCACGCATGAGATGCGTGCGTGCGTACGTATGAGGTGATCGCGCTGCTCTCGAACAAGTTCGCGAGAACGCGAGACTTAGTTTTGCAAAATGGCAGCATCGAAGGCAAGCACCGACCAGCTCTGTGGCTTATAATATGGCCATAATGTGGCTATAACACTTGGATTGACTCACATTGGCTGTCAACAACACGTACTTCTATTGGGATCTACCAGATGGCGCAATACGCTTCACGCTCGTTACGTACGCGGGTACTACGGCGTACTAAAAGCCGATTAGTGGCTAACGACGCCACGTAACGCAAGGCGCTTGCGTGATGCGTACGTAGCACCATTCCGCAGTACTAAAACTCTCTATTATGGCAAGACTGGCACCTGGCGTGGCAACGCCGGCGTGATCCGGTGAAATGAACGCCGGCGAGCACGCGCACCGCGTAACGTCCAAATGTATTGGCTTCTTGACTGTGACATGTAGTCATGTTCTCACATGACACGTACCTCATGATTATCATGTTTGCACCAGTCACATACCTTTGTAATCATTTGGCGTTGCGTAATACGAAATTTGGCATATGTGAAGCTATTGAAACGGCCGCGAGCGCATCATGAGTGTGGCGTCTAGTCATGTTGTTTCGTGACATGCATGTCGTGATTATCATGTTTAGATGTGTCATTTACCTATATATTCCGTTCGCGTCACGTAATACCGACTTTTGTACATGTAAAGCTAGCGAAACGGCCGCCTGTGCATCATGATCGGGGCTTGTAGTAATGTTGTTACATGACACGCACCTTGTGATTATCATGTTTGCACCAGTCACATACCTTCGTCATCAATTCATGTACTGTAATACCAACTTTGGCTTATGTGACGCTACCAAAACACCCGCGACCGCATTTTGAGCTTGGCATGTAGTCATGTTGTTACAAGACACGCATGTCATCATTTTCATGTTAGGGTTTGTCGCTTGCGTTTGCCATACATTCCTGTCTTAACATACCAGTTTTGCAACATGCCATGTGAGCGAAACCACCGGAAAAGCTGCAGGACCATTAAGTGTAATTCCTGACATTCATGACATTCAAGTCATAGTTTTAATGTTATGACAAGTCATATATGTTCTCTATACAGTTGTGTTTTGCCATACCACGTTTGGTATTGATACCATTATTGAAACGGCCAGTAGAGCTAACAGTCGTAGGCGGCTAGATAGATAGATAGATAGATAGACAGATAGACAGATAGATAGATAGATAGATACATAGATAGATAGATAGATAGATAGATAGATAGATAGATAGATAGATAGATAGATACGCCAAAGTCGCCGAAGTTCTCTAAGAAATGCTTTGCATTTAAAAATAATAAGAGTGTTAAGATATTGATATGCAACAGCCGGCACAGACTGTCTGGAAGAAAGAGAAAGGCGACGTTGGTGGCTGGTTGTTTATGAACTGTCGCCATCTTGTTCGCCGAGCACAGCGCATCGCATTTAATTTAATAAATAAGTTACCCGTAACATTATTGGTGGAGGTGGACGACTTCCGTACCTCGATGGAGACGCGCAGCGGTCGCAACACCGGGGACTCTTCGGCTACTTCAACTGCCAATGCCTCATCCCCACCGGTCTCTCGATCCGAGTCGACAACCTACGTCACCCTGCCACCCCTGCGGGATCCTGGAACTTTCTCCGCTGACGGCGCCATCGACGTTGACTCCTGGCTGCACCGGTACGAGCGAGTCAGTGCTATCCATCGCTGGGATCCCACGCTCATGCTCGCCAATGTTGTGTTCTACCTCGATGGCACGCCGCGGACATGGTTCGAAACCAACGAAGCCGAAATCACAAGCTGGGATCTTTTCAAATCAAAGATCCGTGATCTTTTCGGCGATTCATCTGGTCGTCAGCTTGCTGCCAAGAAGACTCTCGCCACTCGCGCCCAGACGTCTACTGAATCGTACGTCTCATACATTCTTGACGTCTTGGCGCTTTGTAGCAAGGTCGACCAGCGCATGTCAGAAGAAGAAAAAGTTAACCATGTCCTCAAAGGAATTGCTGACGATGCCTTCAACCTGCTGGTTTTTAATAATGTCACGAGAATCGACACGATCCTGACAGAGTGTCGCTGTCTAGACCAGGCTAACGACCGCCGCGTCACCCACGGCATCACGTGCCTGCCGAGCACAGCTGCTACTTCCTCTTGTGATGACTCCGTCCGCCCAGTTCCCCGATGTGACAACCTCACCCGCATCATTCGTCGTGAGGTCGAGGCAGCCCAACCAGTAGCTGCTCCATTTCCAACGCCTGATCCTTCACCGACCACTATCTCACTGATACAAGACGTCGTTCGTCAAGAATTATCGAACGTCGGCCTACACCCCATTCAACCAGTCTACTCTGCCAAGCCTTTTTATCGTCGTCCATCCGCTCCTCAATTTGGGTCCAACTACTCTCGACAGCGCAATTTGTCCGAATGGCGTACACTGGACGACAAGCCCATATGCTTCAACTGCCGACGTGTCGGTTACATTGCTCGAAACTGCCGCAATCACTGGGCTCCGCCGGCACGCTATGGGCCTCCTCCTACCCAAGCCCCTTCTGACCACCAGTCGTCCTCAACATTTGATTTTGGTTCCCCTATGCCGACCACATCCTCCGATTTTGCCGCACTTCTGACGAGACCTCGCTACGCCTGCTCACCATCCCCTGCTCGCCGTCAATCTCGTTCGCCCCCACAACGCCGTCCTGCCTCTCCGACCTATTCGCAGCGCCCCCGACCGGAAAACTAGGCAGTGCAGCTTCTGGAGGTGAAGCTGCATTGACGACGACCTCTGCAATAAATCCTCGTGTAACATTACCGACCACCTGGAATCTGTTGAACGTTACTTTAGTCAATGTACCTGTGCGCGCGTTGATCGATACCAGCGCGCATGTGTCTATATAATGAGTGCTGCTCTTCGTCGCCGCCTAAAGAAAGTTGTCACACCCGCCTTGAACCGAGTCGTTCAAGTCGCCGACGGGGGAACTGCCGCGATTATTGGCATGTGCTCTGCCCGTGTGACTATCGCCGATAGGAGCACTGCTGTTCTTTTCAGCGTTATAGAAAATTATCCTCATGAAGTAATTCTAGGCATGGATTTTCTAATCGCTCACTCGGCCCTTATAGATTGTTCAGCCGGCTGTCTTGACCTTGAAATGCCTCTACTTTCTGATCTGACCAACCCACCCCAAAGTCGCCTTTGCTGCATTGATTTCGCACGCCTTCCGCCTAATTGTGTCACACATATCGACCTCTTCTCTACACCACCTGTACCTGACGGCGATTACATGGTGGCACCAATTCATGCCGTGATGCTTACGCATGGCGTCACTGTTCCGCACACCATTTTGACAATCGTTGGAAAGCGCACATGCCTTCCTATTGTCAATTTTGCCCTCACTGCCCAAATTCTTCCACAAGGCATCTCCCTTGCCGAAATTACTGTTCTACAAGACCATACAGTTGAACCCTTCAGAGTGAATGATTGCTGCACCTCAGACAATGAACCAACTCCAACACGTTCATCGGGCGTCGACGTTGACCACATGGTACCATCAGACCTCGCTCCTGATAAAGCGAAAGCTCTTCGTCACGTCCTGAAGTCCTATAGTGACATTTTCGACTTCGCCAGCACAGCTTTAAGCCGAACGAGTGTTGTTACTCATCGCATCAATACCGATGACGCTAGTCCCATTCACCGACGTCCATACCGTGTTTCCGCGTCCGAGCGCACAGTCATACAACAGGAAGTCGAAAAGATGCTTGCAAAAGACATAATCGAACCCTCTTGTAGCCCCTGGGCTTCTCCTGTCATCCTGATCAGAAAGAAGGATGGAACATGGCGCTTTTGTGTAGATTATAGGCATCTCAACAAAATTACGAAGAAAGATGTTTATCCGTTGCCTAGAATCGACGATGCCTTAGACTGCCTTTACGGTGCTACGTATTTTTCCACAATCGACCTTCGATCTGGCTATTGGCAGATCGCTGTGGATGAGATGGACCGTGAGAAGACCGCATTCGTCACTCCTGACGGGCTTTATCACTTCAAACTTATGCCCTTTGGTCTCTGTAATGCGCCGGCCACATTCGAAAGAATGATTGACTCGTTGTTCCAAGGGTTTAAATGGTCAACCTGCTTATGTTATTTAGACGACGTTATCGTTTTCTCGCCCACATTCGACTCCCATCTCAAGCGTTCATCGGCGATTCTTGAAGTTTTTCGTCGAGCCGGATTTCAACCGAACTCGTCGAAATGCCACTTCGCTCGTCGTCAAATAACCATACTTGGCCACATCGTCGATGCCGCAGGAGTCCGCCCGGATCCCGAGAAAATTCACGCCGTCACGGACTTTCCTGTTCCGAAGTCAACAAAGGACGTTCGCAGTTTTGTGGGCTTGTGCTCCTACTTTCGACGGTTTGTTAAGGACTTCGCCATCATTGCACGCCCACTCACAAACCTCCTGAAGAAGGACTCCCCGTTTTTCTGGGGCGCTGATCAAGCTTCATCTTTTTCGCAGCTCACGACGGTCCTTACAACACCGCGATTCTAGCCCATTTCGATCCATAAGCTCCAATCGAGGTTCGCACTGACGCTAGTGGGCATGGCATCGGGGCAATGCTATTGCAACATCAACGCGGACATGACCGTGTTATAGCATATGCAAGCCGCCTGCTATCTGCAGCCGAGCGCAACTATTCAATCACGGAACGTGAGTGTCTCGCTCTCGTGTGGGCAGTCGCCAAGTTTCGCCCATACATATACGGGCGTCCATTCCGGGTAGTCATCGACCATCACGCGCTCTGCTGGCTGGCTTCACTCAAGGATCCCACAGGACGCCTCGCTCGTTGGTCTCTACGATTACAAGAATACACGTTCACCGTAACGTACAAAACAGGGCGGTCACACCAAGATGCTGATTGCTTATCACGCTACCCCGTGGAAGAGGCTGCCCATACTGACACCTTTCCAGACCTGCTGTCTGTGACGCAGCTACTCAACCTTGGGCACGAACAACGCCTGGATGCTTCCCTGCGAACCATCATTGGCAAACTTGAGTCAAGGCCTTGCGACGCATCTCTACAAATGTTCCTAGTAAAAGACGGCATCCTGTATCGCCGTAACCTCGATCCATATGGCCATGACTTCCTCCCCGTCATACCAGCACATCTTCGTGCGACTGTTCTCAACCAACTTCATGACGCTCCTTTCGCGGACCACTTGGGCGTCTCTCGCACATACGACCGTGTACGTCATCGTTTCTTTTGGCCTGGTCTTGCCCGCTCTGTTCGACGCTACGTCGACGCTTGTGAACCCTGCCAGCGCCGCAAAAAGCCATCTTCTCTACCAGCTGGATTCCTTCAGCCAATCGACATTCCCATTGAACCTTTTTTTCGAGTTGGCCTCGACCTGCTTGGCCCATTCCCGATCTCCAGCTCAGGCAACAAATGGATCGCTGTCGCCACTGACTATGCGACATGGTACGCTATTACACGAGCCCTTCCGACGAGTTGCGCAACCGATGTGGTGGACTTTCTTGTATATGATATTATTTTAGTACACGGAGCTCCACGCCAACTTCTCACTGACCGGGGCCGCACCTTCCTATCAGCTGTCGTGGATGAAATCCTGCGCTCTTGCTCTGCCAAGCACAAGTTTGTCACTTCGTACCATCCACAAACGAACGGTCTTACGGAGTGCCTCAACGGCACCATAACCGACATGCTTTCTAAATACGTAGCGGCCGACCACAAGGACTGGGACGTTCACTTGCCATTTGTGACGTTCGCATATAATTCGTCACGTCACGACACTGCCGGCTATTCACCATTCTATCTTCTATACGGCCGAGAACCCGCCCTACCATTTGACACCTTGCTGCCCTCGGTCACGGAGTATGCCGGCGAAGCCATCGCGCGAGCCGTCCACCCACGCCAACTCGCCCGCAGCCGCCTGCAGGCTTCACAGGAGCACCAAAACAGCTCTACGATTCCCATCATCGAAACGTGCACTTTTCACCGGGTTCCCTTGTCCTCCTCTGGTCCCCGACTCGGCGTGTAGGGCTTTCTGAAAAACTGCTGTCACGCTACACTGGACCATACCGCGTCGTTCGCCAGGTGACTGACGTTACATACGAGATCGTTCCAGCCGATTCAACGTCATCATCGTCACCTTCGAGTGACATCGTGCACATAGCTCGACTCAAGCCCTATCACCCTCCTTCTACCGCATCCGAGTTGCTCAAGCACCGAGACGGTGCTTCTACCACCGGGGGGTTATGATACGCAACAGCCGGCACAGCCTGTCTGCAAGAAAGAGAAAGGCGACGTTGGTGGCTGGTTGTTTATGAACTGTCGCCATCTTGTTCGCCGAGCACAGTGCATCGCATTTAATTTATTGAATAAGGTACCCGTAACAATATTGACGCTTTCACAAAATGAAAGGTCAGGAAGCTAGGAAACATCATAGAAGCGTTCGCGGGCTGCCATGTTTCGCTCGTGTCGTTCGCCTTCAATTACTCTATTATTTGTTATCATCGCAACAGCGTATTTGTACGTTAGTCATAATGAACAAATAGGCATGTAATCTTCCTGCACGGCAAGGATTTCAGTTAATTTTATTGGGCCGCCTTCCAACGTGACATGGCGAGAGAAACATGGTCAGGTGAGCCCACGAAAATCGAGTTGATGGTAAGCAATTATTTTGTTGTATTTTGTAACCTCTACGCCAAATAACTTTGCACTGCGTGCCCCTATTGCTACCGTTATTGCGAGTCTTATCTCTTAAGTATTCAGTATACGCAACCAGCGACAAAACATGTAAAATAATTAGGTCGTAAGAAGTGTTAGAAGGCACCTTTAGGAGAAGTTCGTTAGACGGTGTTTACGGTTCCAAATAAAAGTGCGTCTCGGGCTTGCATTCGAAATTACTTTCTCGTGTGTTTGTGAGCAGGGTGGCGGAAACTAGTTGAAGAAAAAAAGAAGCCCTCGGTTCGTTAGGAACGTGGGGTCGCTGGTTCGAATCCCGGCTGCGGTGGCTGCATTTGCGATGGAGGTGGAAATGCTGTTGGCCCGTGTGCTCAGATTTGGGCGCACGTTAAAGAACCCCAGGTGGTCGAAATTTCCAGAGCCCTCCACTACGGCGTCTCTCATAATCAGATGGTGGTTTTGGGACGTTAAACCCCACATTTCATATCACGTTAGACACGACGCTTTGTTTGTTTTTTTTTGTTTTTGAGATCGTTTGTTGTTCTCTGCTTTGTGCTTGAACATGTACTACCTGCATTATCGCTACTGTTAGGTTGTCTTTGTTGAAGTAGTTTATATATAACGTAGTACTGTATTATTCTGCCAATTATTGAAATTTTGTTCTTGTATATATTTATGAAGTATTGTTTCCCATTCTTATATGTAACATGCCACTCCGCTCTGTAATGTGAAAACCCTGAGGCCATATTAAATAAATGAAATGAATAAATAAATATGCACTTCGTGGTGTTGCTGATCTTGCGGTGCTTTCGTTCAGATGACATATTGCAAAACTGGTATGATATGACATGACTGCATGGCGAACGTAAGTGACAGACCCTAACGGGGAATTCATGGCATGCATGTCGTGTAAGCCATAAAACGGTGCTCTCGCAGTCCTTTCGCTAGCTTCATATATACCAAATTTGTTATAATGTGATTAGACACGTCGAAACATGATAATCACGATATGCGTGTCGTGTAAAAGATGACTACATGATACACACATAGCGCGCTCACAGCTGTTTCGCTGGCTTTACATATACCACAGTTCGTATCACGTGATTTCAGTAGACGGCGAAAGTAAATGCCATGTCAAGTCATGTTAATAGTGACATAGAAGTCATGTACGGCATAATTTAAGCCCACCTAGTAATGCTGTGCATATTTTAAAATGACATATCGGTCATTCTCACTCGTGCATCGCATATGATCAATTCCCATTGTACGTGGGATCTGTAATTTTTTTGCTTAGTATCCCTTCGCTTAGGTAAAGTGCGTTCTTTAGGGGCGAAGCTCCTTGTAGCGGCACCCGTTTGTCCCTCGTAGTCGTAGTAGTAGTCGTAGTTTGTAACCAGCTTAACTGCTGCAGTATCCTATAATCTGGTATAGGTAGTATGATTGATATGCGGGGTTTAACGTCCAAAAACCACCACATGATTATGAGAGACGCCGTAGTGGAGGGCTCTGGAAATTTTGACCACCTGGGGTTCTTTAACGTGCACCCAAACCTGAGCACACGGGCCTACAACATTTCCGCCTCCATCGGAAACGCAGCCGCCGCAGCCGAAATTCGATCCCGCGACCTGCGGGTGAGCAGTCAAGTACGTTGGCCAGTAGACCACCTTGGCGGAGCCTTGTATAGGTAGTCTAACCCGGTGTTAAAACGTCCCTGAACCACCTCTGCGAACACAAAAAACGACCGCAATATTTTCTCCTTGCATTTCTTGCCCTAAAAATGACCGCAATATTTTCTCCTTGCATTTATTGCCCTTATTGCAGCCCTTCGTGACGAATGCAGCGATTCCGATGACGTCTATAGTGTAAACATTTTTATTGATTCATATACGAGAAACACGAGATTTGATTTGTCTTCCTGCCCTACATTTCCGTGCAGCCATTCATCAATTCTTCCTTACTTCACATGACTATCCGGCCCGGTCAACTGATCTTCCTTTATATTGTGTGTTTCCAATTGCTCAAGCACCAATTACTGCATGAGATGAAAAGCGTTAAACCCTAATAGGCTCGAGCACTTAGCGCTGAGAATGTTCACGTGCATTAAGGAAATAAATGACGAGAAGGCTACATCACCGGTGGAAAAAAGAGGAGGGAAACCCTCTATCATCTCTCAACGAAAGAGGGGAGGAGAGAGGGGGGTCAGTTTTTTTTAGACGGTCCTTAAAACCACCTCTGAAGATGCGACAAGCGAGTGTGTTATTCTCTGCCGGCGTTGCGGCACAGTGATCCTAGGTGATGCTTTTAGCAGGATTGCTCCGCGCTCTCCCATGGTTGAGTACGGAGTACTTGAAATAATTATACATTTTTTTTCTAAACAAGCTGTTTGTTGACGTGCTGTCAGAATGAAGTGGGGTCTTGATTGGTCAGTATACGAAAAATATCTGTAGTGAATTCTTTTTTTACATACCCTGCTTTGCCATGCAGTCCCGTTTCTGGTCACATCTGTCTCACAAGAATATCGGGTGCGATAAACTGATTTAACCACGTTTATCTGATTTGCGGCTCCACAAGTGGAAATAGCTGTATGTATGTCGAAAAACGCCCAATGCTGCATAGTCCACCTATTTTAAAAAAGCATAGTTGATTGATATATGGGGTTTAATGTCCCAAAACCACCATATATTATGAGAGACGCAGTAGTCGAGGGCTCCGGAAATTTCGACCACGGGGGGGGGGGGGGGGTTCTTTAACGTGCACCCAAATCTGAGCACACGGGCCTACAGCATTTCCGCCTCCATCGAAAACGCAGCCGCCATAGCCGGCATTGAATCCTGCGATCCGAGGGTCAGCAGCCGAGTACCTTAGCCACCAGACCACCGCGGCGGGGCTTCAGGAAAACATAAGCGGGGAGGAAGACATAGTGCTAGTATAGGAAGAATAGTGAACGCAAGAAAGAAACTATCGCTTGTCTTTTGAACTGCGCGCTGATTAGGGGCCCTTTAAGGCTTATAAAAGGTGTGCCATGATTACACACATAACGTTGTCACAATAAATATCTGACCGCACTATAGACTATCCGGTTTCAGTCGCTGTATTTCAAATTTCTAGCAATTTAAGTCAGTGAGCAGCTCGTATTATTGTAAAACGTCACAGACAAAAGCTATGGAACGAAAGGAAAGGAAAAAAAAGGAGTGCAAAATGTACTGTTTGAAACACAGTGTATTTTCAACATCAACATTCAAATGAAAAGAGCACCAGATTTATTAAAAGCTGCTTCTTGATTGTTTAATGCGTGGGAAGCAAGTTTATAGCTGCAGCTCATAAAAACAATAAATACCTCAGACGAAACCTGGCGCTCCTAAAGTAGGCTATGCTCTACTATTTCTTGGAGCTATGCACACTTATAAATTCGCAGCAACGTATTTTATTTGGGCTGTAGGTCATGAAACATGATCTCTATAGCTCGGAAAACACAACATGAATGTGAATGGCAATTTAGGTTTGCAAGTCGCTTTGTCATACACACAAAAAGCTTTTGTAGCTTCAGTTTCTCACTGTTTATGTGGCACAGAATAAAAGTTTTCAAGTTGTGTGCATGTCAAGCATGCGTAAGTGGCGAGCGAATTTCGCTGATAAGAAAGTTTACTCGCCCGAATGACGGAATGAGCTGTTGCATTGTTGTCCACATGGTTTTAACAGAGCTCGGACAATAAGAGTGCGATGAAATTCCACCTCATTATATATCAGTTAATACCACGTTTTGTGTGGCGTAGAATGAGAAGAGATTATAAGAACAGATTTTCTTGCTGCGCGAGACGCGAGGTCCAGTTGGAGGACTTCAAACTACAGTCTACAACTTCCATGCAGCTAAGCAATATATTTTCGTTGGGTGTTAAGAACATAAGAGGTCGAAATTTCTTTAACATTGTTCTATGACACACATCCAAGCCTTGTCGGTGTTTTCACGCGTAAAAAACCCAGACACATGGTAAATACCCTATCTCGTTGTGCATCGGAACATTATTCTTGAGTAGATCAGAGTGTATAGAATTGTTACTCGTAGCAAGAATGACACGCAGCGGTTATCCAAAAGTGAACGGGAAATATTTACATGTAGGCTAAATCAAACACCCACTTTTTGCCCTCAGAGCAATCTCAAATACAACAAATCTGCATCCAATGAGCATTTATCCATCAGGACATCCGTCATAAAGGCTTCAAAGCATTTTTGCAATGGCGTTTCAGAAAAAAGAATCTACATGTAACATAGTTTTGATTTAAGCAGATATTTTTGAATACGTGGGAAGGTTACCACCATGCGGAGTTGCGCAAAACAATACTGGTCTCGTCTTCGGTTCCGCAAAGTGGCACGTTCATTTTAGAAATGTACTCTCAGAAGTATTGAGCAACTGAAACTTTTCGTTTAGAGTATTGTTTCACGAGTCCGTTTATTTGTGAGACCTGGTATTATGAATAATTTTTGGGGAAACACTTGAGAGAGACTTATGACAAAATACTGAGCGGGAACTTTTCACTTGGCTTTCGAAATGCCTAATCATTTAGGCGTCATGCAACGAATAAATATCCGCATTTCTAATGTCTCATAAAGAGCTTCAAAAAAGAAAGCTAAATATTGGAATGCATAGGACCAAGTTTACCGTGAAATGCTGTTTGGTTCTATAATGGGCACCGATGCAAAAAAAATCTGTTTTTTACAAAACCAGAAGGACCGAATGCTAAGACTCTCAGCATTCGGCCATTCTCCATACATCTCAAGACTCGCACCAAGCCATACATCTCACGACTTGTTTGCATGTTGGAGGTGTCTGTGTTGCAATTTGGCGTAAGAACACTGCGACACGTTAACTTGGAATGAAATCTCAAATATTTATTGTATAGCTGCAGTTCCGTAAGGTAGCCGGGGGTGTAAACAACAAGAGGGAAGGCAGGGAGGTTAACCAGGCACATGCCCGGTTTGCTACCCTACGCTGGGGGAATAGGGAGGGGGCATAAAGATGAGAGAGAGAAGAAAGAGAAGAGAAAGTGAGAGAGAGAGAAAGAAAAAAAGGCGGATTGTCAGTCAAACGTAGCCGCATTCTCAATAATCCTAGGACCCAATATTTTATAACCTGCTCTTCTACATTTTGCTGCCTCGGTGCCCGTGTTTTCCTTTTCTTTTTCCCTCTTTTGATCTTGCAAAAGAGCATAGCCAAACCACTACGCGATAGGGTAATCACATTCAGCAGCATTGACCGATGCAATACACCGCAGTTTGCAAGAGGAAACCATGTTCATCAAGAAAATTAATGACGCTATTCCGAAAGATTTCATTTTCTGGGCTCGCTGCCAAATATGTGAAACGCATTCAAAAAAAGATCGATCGCGTTTGCAGCCAAACATAACGAGACATATTTTCTTTTCGATGGGCTACCTTAACTATTTCAATAAGGCGAAGATAAATTGATTCTAATCATATTTTCAGTGATGCTTGTTCAGAGTCATTTCATACCGGGTACGAAAGTGATTTAAAACGTTTGCGTCGTTAAGCTACGCCTTGTAAGAGAATGTGTCGTTTGAAAACAAAAATACTTTCAAAAAATCTCGTTGCACCAGCAACCACTACTTATCTCTTAAATTAAAGTACATGGTGGCGTAATTCAGCCAGTCCTATACACATTGAAAAGAAAAATATGAGCGTCGTCGGACATGACAGCTCCTGCACAGAGCTTGAATGAAATTTCAAAATTCTTTAAGATATTTAATGATGATAGCATTCCATGGTGCACTGCAGTTTTTGTTAGGTGCAACCATGCAAAACATGACATATTGACGTCATTCAATACTTAATAATTAGGCTTATTTATCTTTTCACTCGTTCAAGTAAAAAATAATAATATAGAATTGATCTGTGTAATGACTTAGTTTTCAGAAATGTGCTTGGAATATATAGTTAATAGAAAAACAACTATTTAGCAACGCAAGTTGCTAACCTTCGAAGCATGTCATGTGTATACATAAATATTAGTTTACCATTCAGGTACAAAATAAAAGTATATAAATGTATACAAATGAATTTATAATATTTAGCTGAATCAATCGGTTCTATTTATAAAAAAAACTTTTATTTATTGGATGCCGCATAAACAGCCTTAATCAATCCTAAATTACATTGACCATACGGTACACTGATGCGGCACATTACTGATGCTGAGGACCACACTTAATTAGGCAGTGCATGTTTCTTGTGCTTGTGATTTTATACATTTGCCCTGTGAATGAATACTGGGAGAAGTTGCATCACATACTCACAGCAGCCACTCTTGTTTTCGGTATGGCATGTCATTGGCAAAGCAGTCTCGCTCTATTATTCAATCATACGAAGAATCCTTGAGCTTGGCGCCTGCTTGTATTTTATTTTTGTTGCTTGGTATACTTTACGATAGTTGTACTCTGTAAAAAACAGTGACAGGTTCCTAAACCAGCTCAAGTGCCCCTCGTAAGAATAATAATGTATCGTTATGTTTTCCTCACTGGGACAATCATGGATTTGTATTGTTTGAGATTGGCGGAATGTTTCTATACCAAATTTTTTCTTGTGCTAATATTCACCGCGTAAATTTGGTGTGCAAATCACTTGCAGGATTAACAGACCAATATATTTGCACACAGTTGACAAGCGAAAATCACAGAATATATATTGAATGATTTCGAGCGCCACTGTATCAATCTTTGCTAACTACTTTGCTTATTATAATTTATTATTAACTACTTTGCTTACTTACTACTATGTTTTTGATAAAGTTTTGAGCATATGCTCATGCCTCAATGCGACGTAGCACTAGGGGGAATGGAAAAGTATTCATTTTCGTGCCGACGTAACGTTGTGAACCTGTCAAGGCCAAGATCCTCCACTGCTACTTTTGTGCGTGTGTGTGTGTGTGTGCGTGTGTGTGCATCTGCGTGTGAGTGTGCGTACGTGTGTGTGTGTGTGTTTCTTTTTATGCGTTTCTCTCTGCCTACTTGGGGCACTTTATGCAGGATTGTTTGAGCTTGGCAAAAGTAGGGATCACCACGGGAATTTTCCAAGCTCTGTCGACACCACACTTTAACGCGATAGCGTTAAAGTCGGTGTCGCAGATATTCCGCCGTCGCAGATAGCGTCGCAGATAGTGTCGCGGATAGTGTCGCAGATATTCCGCCGTCTGCGTTGGCATGCACATGCACCGTTAGTTGTGAGTGAAAAATCGTCCGTGAGCGAAATTTCGAAAAAGAAGCAAATAAAATAAAGATCAAAATTTTCGATCCCGTTGAGGATCGAACTCGGGCACTTCGCGTGTGAAGCAGGTGTCCTACCACAAAGTAACGATGTTATTTGCTGCTGCTTCTGTAAAAAACACTATACAATTGTCATGTAGTGGATGGAGTCTCCTTAACGCAATTTGTTCGACTGGTGTCACGACAAAAACGAGCCAATTTCGGTGATTTGTAGGCGCGTTTTGGAGGCCATCAAACTACGTCAATAGGGGCCGGGATAGTGCAGCCATCGCCGCTAAAAACACACAGGAGCTTTCAAACAGCACGGAAAATGGACAACTATGTCCATCTTGCGGAAAATATACCATGCCGTTTCAGAGGCGTTGACCAAGCTAACAGCGAACGCTAGGTAATGTGCTGCCATCTGTGAGTCATTGTCAGACTCCTTATGGCCGCCGAGATGGCAAGCGCTCGGCGTGTATCCTGGAGGCCATGCAACTCTTGCTTTAGATGAAAAAACCTATATGTACCATTCGTGCGCGCAAGCTGATACAATATACTGCGCGCGCGCGCGCGCGCGTGTGTGTGTGTGTGTGTGTACGAAAACATAATAATAAGTATGCACTTAGCGGTGGAAGGGTGCACTAAGGGCGAAATTTTGATATCGCGTTCAGCTCTCAAAGGCGAAGCTTAAGGGTTCTCTAATCTTTGAATGAGCCAACAGTACCAAAAAGTAAAGTGCACCGCCCTGTACACTGGGTTTAATTGGTTCCGACGGAACCCGGCATCGCATGAAGAACGGCCGACAATGTTTGGTGGTGTTTTCTAATCACAGGAATCGTTGCGCTGAGTGCACAAGTGCACCCGAGCAAGGCATGTGTCAGAAACTTTTCGTGGTAATATTTTTAAAGGCGCAGGGTAATACTTTTGAATCATTTATTGCCCACACTCATTCTGTTTATATAGTAATTATAGGCATGGTGGTTTTCGGGATTAGTTCCGGTGGAGTGTATGACATCACAAGCGGCGCTAAACAAGAGACCACGTGCTAATCATCCCGGTCAGCCTGCATATCCTAGCAGGCTGCTCAGCTGGTGCGCGCCTTTTTCGTCGTGTTCATTGTCTGCAAGCAGCCGAGTACGTGCGCCAGGAAAATAGTTAATTAGCAGGCCAATATGGTGAGCTAGTTAGGTCAGGGCATGCTATGAACAATTACCCCTTTAAATCCTGGACGTTTTGTTTTTGTCAGATACATTATTACTACGTATTTTACTAGTAGTTAGATTCTCAGAATACCACAAACGAAATATTTAGCCTGTTGTGTAAGTATTTATGAATTTACATCAAAATAGATCAGCATGGCATCGAAATAGATCAGCAGTAAATTTATTGCTGCAATGCTGTAAAGGGCACAAAATCTGAACAAACGTAGTATTTGAAAGCGTTGAAGCTCTTAAACCAACTTCAGGACTTCAACCTGACAGTGCTTCTCTCCCACCTCAGCTTGCCCGCGTCATCGTCACTAACGAACTCAGTGCATATTCTTCTTCTCTAACGCTCTAGCTCCACTAAATCGAAACAACGGTGATGTCTATCATCGTGAGGATAGTTGAGGAAATACTTCTTCAAGAATGAGGGGGTATCAATATGTTTTCAAAGCTCAAGGAGAAATTTCATGTGGTGTCCTGAATTGACGACACCACGGCCGAAAGGTCTAAGCGAAGTCATGGTAAAGCGGAGTTAATTACTCCACTTCTCAAAGAGACCATGTTAAATAAGCAAAGTAAAGCTCGGGACTGGCGTATTGAAGCGTGTTAGTTGGTGAGCTGACTAAACCATGCTAATTAACGCGACGTTAGTCATGTGCACGCTCAGTAAAGTCATGCTGATTAGCTCTTGATAATGACAATAATTAGGATCGTGCCATTCACTTTACCTTTGAGTAGCTTCTTACTGATCATGAACTTGCTATTTGCGACCGAAATATTGGCCTTTTATTTGAAATATTATTATGAAGACGAAGCAGTTCTCTTTAATGATCATTATTCTTTATTCAATTCGTATAACAAGAATTAGGACAGAGCAGTGTGGTCTTCACTTAAAAGCCGAAAAAGCAGATGAGTAGACAACCGACTTAAAAAGCTGCAATAAGCTACGTTACCACAAGCTCCTCCAGGGTTCCAGCGTTGCACATGTAGGGCAAAGTGACCAAATTATTTTATATGCAAAGAAGGTACCGCTTAGCGCACACCGCACGGGACGGCTTTATGCTCTCGCATGGTAGAGTACCTCGTACTCTAAATCGTTAACAACTTTTTCTAAACACAAAGACTTGACGGTCACACTGGCAGCATGACAGTTCTGAGTTTAGCTGGGGCCTTTTTAAAATCAACTTTGTATCTATGTTCACGCGTCAATCAGTTCGAGTGACAAACGCCCGCGGCGAAGATCGGGTACGCCCACCAAGTTTGCTCTTGTCGAGAAGCACTGCTCAGTCCGGGTGGCATGATTATACCATCAGCTTTCTTGCGGAGACTATATGTACAGACGTCCGCAGAAGTTACAGGGATATAATCACGTGCCTTGCATTCAATTTCGCCGCCTTTAATACGTATCCACTCACAGTCACTTCGCCGCCATGATGTGGGCGCACCTGGTGACCACCTGTTGTTATATTTATCTGCAATATTCCGTAGAGCCGGAACGAGCAGTACAAGATTGCTGCGTGTGCATCCTTGCCGCTGTAGAGAGTGGACATTTTCATGGTGCAGGTGCAACGAAAAAACCTGCCTGATCAAAAGTGGACAAACAGCCATGAAGGCGCCTGTGGGAGGCGCGTGTTGATTTAAAAAAAAAGCATAGCACGACAAACACGCTGATACTGCTGCCCTGTTAAAATATTGACTGATTGGCAGCGCTGACGTGTTCCCTCGTGACGTTTCTTTGATAATCGCCGCAAATTGTCGCATAAAAATACTTCTCGCATTTTAAGTTACTGAGTTGAAGTGACATGGTCGTTATTTAAAAAGTCAGTGTATTGCCACACTTGCTTTGTTTTTCTGTCAGTGAAAAAAAAGTAATTTTTCACTACACCCTTACTATGAACTAAATCTTACGGAAAGGACTTGAAGCATAAGTTTTTTTCCAATGATGCTTCATGAACTGTTATGAAAATTGTAAAACTTTTCCTACTCCATTACTTAATATGGTTTCTTGCATGTGTATATATAACTTATCCTTGTGTGCTACAGTGACTGGGATGGGTTATGGCACCTTGTCTGGTATTATTTGCCTTCTTGCCTACTCTCTCTATTACATGTATACTCTGTATTTTGTAACTAATTTATTTATCTTTTATTACAACGACCACCACTTACCGCAGGGGCGCCTGCGCAAGTAGGCGTTTGGTGTGTAGCGACACCACGAACCCGAGCTAACGGGGGAGTTTCGACTCCCTCCTACGCCTAGCCGTGCGTGGCTTTGCCGTGTCCGAGGAAAAGGGGATCCTGGGGGTTGAGCCGACGCTGGGTGATTGGACCGTTAAGGCCCCCCGGCAGAGGCAACACACCCCTTTGGCCCCGGCTTCACGTAGACGGCACCCCTGAGCTGACCCACCCAGGAAAATCGGCAGTCGCCTTTTCCTATCTCTCTCTCCCTACATCTTCGTTTTATCTCTTACTTTTTATCTGTCCTGTCTTCTACTCTCTTCCGTTTACTTCCAAACTTCCTGGCGGCTAGGGTTAACCCTGTGCAAATAGCCTACCTTGGTCTAGGCGCATTGGGTTATAGTGGCGTTGTACGGCTGGCGTCTGCAGGTTTCAGCATTTGTGACCTTGTAGCGTCCCCTCGTTGGGCTTCGTGGTGGGTGGCCGCCAACGCTGCTGAACAACAATAAGGAAGACATGCATGGATCATTCCCACTACTGTCTGATCGTACCGGCTTGAAGCCGGTACGCACCGATGATCTCACCAGAGAAGGATTGGCCACCCTGGTGCAGTATCTGGCCACCCCCTCCCGTAGGCATTCGTCAATTAACTCACGGCCCTCAGTCCCCACCAGCTGCGGAGCAACTGACCACGGCGGTGGTCAGATCTGCAAAGCAGCAGAGGGTGCTAGGAATCTCTGGATACGGACAGGCCACCATTGGAACTTGAACTTAGCAACGTTTAACGTTAGAACGTTATCTAGTGAGGGAAGTCTAGCTGTATTATTCGAGGAGCTAGAAGGCAATAAATGGGATATAATAGGGCTGAGTGAGGTTAGGAGGACAGATGAGGCCTATACTGTGCTACAGAATGGGCACGTCATTTGCTATCAGGGCTTGGCAGACAGAAGAGAACTGGGAGTAGGGTTCCTAGTTCACAGAAACATAGCTGGCAACATAGAGGATTACTATAGCATTAATGAAAGGGTGGTAGGCATTGTAATTAAACTGAATAAAAGATACAAAATGAAGATAGTACAGGCTTACGCGCCTACATCCAGCCATGCGCTTCAGTTGAAAGCTTCTATGAAGATGTGGAATCGGCAATGAGTAAGGTGAAAACACAGTATACTATAGTAATGGGCGACTTTAATGCAAAGGTAGGGAAGAAGCAGGCTGGAGACCAGGCAGTAGGAGATTATGGCATCGGCACTAGAAACGCCAGAGGAGAGCTACTAGTAGAATTCGCAGAACGCAATAATCTGCGTATTTTGAATACCTTCTACCGAAAACGAGAAAGCCGCAAGTGGACATGGAGGAGCCCTAATGGCGTAAATAAGAACGAAATAGACTTTATAATGACTGCACACCCAGGAGTCGTGCAGGATGTGGAAGTGGATGGCAAGGTAAGATGCAGTGACCATAGAATGGTACGGGCTCGAATCCGCCTAGACTTGAAGAAGGAACGACAGAAACTGATACGCAAGAAGCCAATCAATGAGCTAGCACTGAGAGGGAAAGTACAGGAATTCAGAGTGTCACTGCAGAACAGGTACTCTGCTCTTAGCGAGGAAACCAACCTTAGCGTAGATACAATGAATGATAATCTGACGAGTATCATCAGGGAGTGTGCAGTGGAAGTTGGAGGCAGGGTAGCTAGACAGGACACCGGCAAGCTTTCCCAGGAAACGAAGAACCTAATTAAGAAGCGTCAAATCATGAAAGTGTCAAGTACAACAGACAAAATAGAACTGGCAGAGCTTTCGAAGCTGATTAATAGACGTAAAGTATGCGATGTAAGAAGGTATAACATGGAGAGAATTGAGCACGCTCTGAAAAACGGAGGAAGCGTCAAAGCAGTGAAGAGGAAACTTGGGATAGGCAAAAGGCGAATGTATGCACTAAGGGACAAAGAAGGCAAATTAACTACTAATATGGATAGGATAGTTAAAATAGCGGAGGAGTTTTACAGAGATCTGTACAATAGCCGAGACAACCACGACCTTAATACTATAAGAACTAGCAGTAACACAGACGACACCCCACCGGTAATGATAGATGAAGTCAGAAAAGCTTTGGAGAGCATGCACAGAGGCAAAGCTGCTGGTGAGGATCAAGTAACATCAGATCTGCTGAAAGATGGAGGACAGATTGTATTAGAAAAACTAGCCACTCTATTTACGAGGTGTCTCCTGACGGGAAAAGTACCAGAGTCTTGGAAGAACGCTAACATCATCTTAATACATAAGAAAGGAGATGACAAGGACTTGAAGAATTACAGGCCGATCAGCTTGCTCTCTGTAGTATACAAGCTATTCACAAAGGTAATTGCTGCAGAGTAAAGAAAACATTAGAATTCAATCAACCAAAGGAACAAGCAGGATTTAGAACAGGCTACTCAACAATTGACCACATTCATACTATCAATCAGGTAATAGCGAAATGCTCAGAATATAACCAACCACTATACATAGCCTTCATAGATTACGAGAAGGCGTTTGATTCAGCAGAAATATCAGCCGTCATGCAGACACTGCGGAATCAGGGCGTAGATGAAATATATATAAACATTCTGGAAGAAATCTACAGGGGATCAACTGCTACCATAGTGCTTCATAAAAAAAGCAACAGAATACCAATAAAGAAGGGTGTAAGGCAGGGGGACACAATCTCCCCAATGCTATTCACTGCGTGCTTACAGGACGTTTTCAGAAGCCTAGAATGGGAACAGTTAGGGATAAGAGTTAATGGAGAGTACCTCAGTAACCTGCGCTTCGCCGATGACATTGCATTGCTGAGTAACTCAGGGGACGAATTGCAACTCATGATTACGGAGTTAGACAAGGAGAGCAGAAAGGTGGGTCTTAAAATTAATCTGCAGAAAACGAAAGTAATGTACAACAATCTCGGAAAGGAGCAGCGCTTTGCGATAGGTAATAGTGCACTTGAAGTTGTAAAAGACTATGTCTACTTAGGCAGGTAATAACCGCAGAGCCTAACCACGAGATTGAAGTAACTAGAAGAATAAGAATGGGGTGGAGCACATTCGGCAGGCACTCTCAAATTATGACAAGTAGATTGCCACTGTCCCTCAAGAGGAAGGTATATAACAGCTGTATCTTGCCGGTACTTAGCTACGGAGCAGAAACCTGGAGACTCACAAAGAGGGTTCAACTTAAATTGAGGACGACGCAGCGAGCAATGGAAAGAAAAATGGTAGGTGTAACCTTAAGAGACAAGAAGAGAGCAGAGTGGATTAGGGGACAAACGGGAGTTAAGGATATCATAGCTGCAATAAAGAAGAGGAAATGGACATGGGCCGGGCATGTAGCACGTAGACAGGATAACCGCTCGTCATTAAGGGTCACCAACTGGATTCCCAGAGAAGGGAAGCGGGGTAGGGGGAGACAGAAGGTTAGGTGGGCAGGTGAGATTAAGAAGTTTGCGGGTATAAATTGGCAACAGCAAGCACAGGACGGGGTTAACTGGCGGAACATGGGAGAGGCCTTTGTCCTGCAGTGGACGTAGACAGGCTGATGATGATGATGATGACAACGACCACCATGAGCAATAAAAAATTGGCCCTGTATCTGCACATCAATATGCAAATGTAGTTAAAATCTTGTATGTGGAGAGTGTGAACAAAACATTTATTTGATGTTGTGCGCAAGAAAAGCCATGAATCCTATTCTGGAGGCACTGCGTTAGAGTGCCTCGAGCGTGCAGCGGAGGCGAACGAGTGCATCAAGTCACGTCACACGTGAGGAATGCATGCTATCGGGCAGTTTTCTTGGAAAACGAAGTGCGTGGCTCTGAGACGGGCGTGCGCGCCCGTCTCAGAGGTGATGAGGTGTAGAACACCAGGCGACGGGTAAATGCCACCACCGTGTCATCTTGGCAAATCGTTGGAAACGCTCGCCTTTTTGTGCAAGCGTTGCATGGTCAGCGCAGCTTGGTAAACGCTACGGTCCTTAAAATTACTTTTGTATGCATTTTCTTGTAAAAGACGCACGTACAGATTGTATACGAGTTGTTATAGTGCCTGAGATATACCCAATAATTGTTATTTGAGTGACAATCGCACAAGTATGAACGCTGAAGTTTAAGAAACATTGGTGGGTGCTGCGGATGGGGTCGGTCGTTTGGGGTATCGGCTGGTGCCGTTTAGAGTAACCGCAATTGTTAAAAGTGGACATAGAGACAGATATACAGACAGACAGACAAACCAAAGTTTTTGCGCTGAATGTCCCGTAGCGAGACTATTATACTTTAAAAAAATGGCAGCATATCCACGAAGTGAATGATGGAGAGTGGAGCGAAGCATTCGTCCGTCCATGCGTCCGTCTGTGTGACCGTCCATGCGTCTGTTCATGCGCCCGTCCCTGCGTTCGTTCATGCATCCGCCCCTGCGTCCGCTCATGCGTCCATCCATGCATCTGTCTGTGTGTCTGTTCGTCCATCTATTCAAAACCCCAAGTCCCACCATCTCGCATCTTTTTATCATATATTTCCCATATAGAAGCACCACCATTCAGTGGACATTCCAAGGACTAAACGAGAGGTGGCACGTGCACACTTTCTTACTGCTTGCGCTTCGGGTCTACTTCCCACCTTCACCCACCTTCAGTTCATGGTATATACTAGTTCACTGTATTCATGGCACTGCGGCCCAATGCTCACTAAACCTTTCTAAAACCAAGGAGGTTACGCCCAGCGAGTATAACGTAGCAACCTTTTCCTGTCAGATAGGGCTCAATTTACATGCCAGTGGCTGCTAATGTGAAATGAGAGACAGGAGGATTCAGCTTTTAATTTCTTACGGCTTGCGCTTACTATCTGCTTCCCCTCTTTAACCACCTCGAATTCATTTATGGTATATACTAGTTCATTGTATTCATGGCCCTGCGGCTCAACGCTCGCTAAACCTTTCTAAAACTAAGGAGGTTCCACCCAGCGAGTATAATGTAGCAACCCTTTCTTGTCCGATAGTGCTCAATGTACATGCCAAAGGCTGCTAATGGGGATCGCAGCGTGCGCGTTGACTAAAAGCGGAATGCTCCTGTCTCTCATTCCCCATTAGCAGCCATTTGCATGTACAATGAGCACTATTTTGTTATTGTTAAAAAACGCGCAGAACATATCTCTCACCGGCACCACCTTTGAGGTCAAGTGTTATACCTATTTCGGGTATGTGCCACTGATGGTTACGTACTACGAGGGACGCACAAGCCACGCCATAAGGAGCTTCGCCCCTAAAATCCCACACGCATTTCCAACGCCACGCGCGTTCTCGAAGCCATTTTCATCATCACTGCTATCACGCACTCCGCACTGTGTTCATGCCATGGCCGCCGTAGAGCGAGCTCGGAGCAAACACGTCTGCCCGGGATGCTCGTGTGATCTTGCGTAGCAGCCCTGAACTTTATTAACATTGTGCGTTTGTTAGCATGGAAGTCATTGCGCTTGGAAGTAATCAATCGTCAAGTTTGGCTTATTATACATCTTTATATCCGTGTTCTCGGTATGTTTTTGCGCGGCGCAGTTTTGATAAAAATTCACAATACCTAGGCTATCACATCCCAAAACTTCTTTTTGAATTACCCATCTCACTAATCTGACACCTCGCTATGCTTTAAGCAGATATTGAAATAATGCGCAATCGATCCCTTATGCGGTATCAAGAGAAAATCTATATTTACGAAGTTAGAGTTTTCGTAAAGAAGTTTCATTTTAACAACTGTGCAAATAAATACCACTATTGAAATAGGTGCATCGCAGGAGTATTCCTTGTATTTTTAGCGTATGGATGCATTTAGGCTGGTGTTTACGAAATGCTGGGACAGCATTTGAGCACGAGAAAATTGTTTTGCTGCCGCATTTATTAAACTTAGTGACATCCGTTTTTTAAAAAAAAAAACTTTTGAAATGTTGTGTTAGTGAAATATTCTTAGGTAAAAAACTATCTAACTAAGCATGTTGCTTACCTTAAATAATGCTCCCTTCTACGGTAAATTTTCTATGATCAACTTTTTCTTAGACATCTCATCGAATAACTGTGAGGGTAGCCAATCGGATGTGCGTCAGGTTAACCTCCCTGCCTTTCCTTTCATCTTTATATCTCTCTCTCTCTTTCTGATATATGGAGTGATTTCTCGCATTGAACTATGGTAAAGTAATAAAAAAACAATGAGCTTTCCAGTTGTACATTTACCTTTTGGATTACTATATAACTAGTACGTTGAATTATCGGTTATGCAGGTAAATTACAGCATGATATTGCGGTGCACGCTGTAATGGGAGACCCTTCAATCATTTTGACACTATATCTTCCGGTTTCCTCTCGTCTTCGAATTTTCTCCTAATTAGCATGTCTTTATAAAAGCACTACTTAGAACATCTCCAGTAAGCTTTGTTTGATTGAACGGTTGCCTTCATATTGATTGCCCTTACATAAAACGCGGCCTTGAATTCAGTCTGCATATTTCATTGATGACCACCACACGCGCGACTCTCGGGTAAGTCCACCGAAGTACGTGTTTCGCCCCTCTCCCAACTTTTCTGGTTTAGCCAAACAGGAGAAAGCTCCTTACGGTTCAGCGAAAGTGTAGCTCCTAATGGCTTCATTCTGGTTCATTAAGGGTACTGATACCCATTACGTACTCTAAAGCAGCTCGCGTGATAAACCTGGATCTTGGTTAGGTATTATCTCGTAAATGGCGTGAATACACGAATATGTGATCGCATAATAGGACGAACAGATTATTGTCATGGCAAATTATTTATAAAAAAGATCATAGCAACTGCAGCTACACAAGGATATTGCCCAATAATGTTGTTTGTAGTTGTACCGCGTAAGTTTTCCGCAGTCAACGCTGCACCCTCATAAAGTAAACTCAGAAACACACGTTAAATTGGTAGTCGTCTGCAGCGCCACTAACGACTGCATACGGTACCGGTGCCAAGACCGCCAAGGGCTCTCAATGCAATGTTCTTGTACGGCCTGCAAAACGAAGCACACTGTAATATGCTCCCACGATTCGGCACCCGGTTGTAACAGACAGAGGCCAAGTGTAAAAGACTGAGACCAATGTCATGCGTGCCTTCTTCTTGCTCTTTTCATTCCACACGTATTTTATATTGATAGTAGAGGCGCGGTGCGACACCATCTCTGTCCGCGATTTTCAACATTTGGGGTTTGAATTGATAGATGTATTTAGTGCAGTTCAATATGTGATAGCGTAAGCATGTTCTCCAGTCTACGTTTCTGTAAAGGACTGCTGGAAAGAGTTTCAGTGCAGCGCAAGTGAAAATACTGTGGAAAGATCAAGGCTTTTAACATATATGCGTGCTCTATAACATTATTCAGTATTGAAACAACCAGTGAGTTAACATCTGCCGTCAATCGCTCGTGAACGCAGGGGGAAAGAGAGCATTAGCGCGAGTTTTCATTGTTGATGGGGGGGTATATAAGCAGCGACACGAGCAAAACAGGCAGCGGTGCTTTTAACAGTGCTATCATATTTTCCATGACCACGAAATGGTCGTTGCAAGTGTTGGCGTCTCACGCTAAATTCCAGAAACAGTGGATGCACATTACTCGGAAAAGAAGTATAACATTCTGTGCTCGGATAGCTTGACCTCACCAAATAATATTGTGTTGACTGCCTGTTATAACAGCGACTACGACACTCGGCTACTGATCCAAAGGTCACGAGTTCGATCTCGGCAATGACAGTCGCATTTTGGTGGATGCTAAAAGGTAGAGGCCAGTGTACTGTGTCATGTCACTGCAGCTTAGAAGACATCCGGGACGACCCAAGTTCCAGGGCCCTCCACTTCGGTGTCTCTCATAATGCTATGGTGGCTTTCGGACGCAAAACCTCGGATATTCTTGTGATAAGTGAATATTACTGTGCAGTGTGGTGCTGCTTACACCAAACTAAAGCTCCGAATTTATAAACGTGCCCACCACGTTGAGGCAGGGATTGCGGGGCTCAACTTCTGCCAAGAAAGATACTATTTGCATCGGAGCCGTAGCAGTATTACTAAGATGAAAGTGATTAACTGAAGCTTTGTGTATTCTGCAATGCCAAGATGCGTTAGTCAACTGCACATTGTCAGAAAATTGGTAGCCCTCGAATATACTGCGTGAGTCAAAAAATAATTAATTTTGCTGTTCTGGCTTGCACGACCCGGAATTTGTGTTTATTGGGGTGGCGTTAAGTAAATATAATCCTTTATATTCTTGTTAGTATAACTAACCATCTTTCGAGCACAAGTTATCAGGAACAACATAATTGTGAAGAGGTATATCACCCATCTTTGACCGTAAAGTTATTCAACGCGCGTGAAAAAGTTAGTATTTTCTGCAAAATGAAATACAACGTTTGAAACATAACAAAATAAAATGAGCCCTCAGTAGAGCCCAGGAAATTTCATCGAAAGGAGGCTAAGAAGTTACTCCACTGGAGTTGATCTGTATTTCGTTGTTGTGTGATGTATGTCTCTTAAGAAAAAAAATATTCGGTTTTGTAGTTGAAAAATGCGAAACTGCAACCTTCCAGCGTGACACAATATTTAGTCGTAAACTCGGTTTTTTTTTCGGTGGTTTAGGTACCGGACACCTGATGTACAGATCATTGTCTTTATAGATTGGTCTAATCGAAATTTGCCAGTCGTGGCTGTCAATGAACCTGTGTCTTCGAGTAGTTGCTCTTTTTAGTTTGCGTACATTGGAACACGGCACAAGGTTACAAAACTGACAACCACGTTGCGTGCTAAAAAATCAATAAAATATTTGCTGGATACTGTTACGCAATTCAAACATACTTTGAGTGTCGTCTGCTTGTCATGAGGCATCAGGCACTCTAGGCAAAGAGCGGTAGAGCTGTGGCGTGAAAATAATAGAAGGTATTGTGCGATACGCCACGTTCTTCAAAGCTTTCTGCTTGCTCTTATGTGCATTTACAAACCCAGTGCTTTTCGTGATCTGTTTTGTTGACTTCAATATTTGAATATGCTTCAGTTCGATTCCGATTCACGCCCAGGGAAGAAATCTCTTTAAAAAGAGATTAATCGAAAAAGTATAATATAGCAATGCACATGTTAGGGCTAAAGTGAATTCAAACTTTCAAAATGTTTGGAATTATCTAAAGTAGATTGAAACTAATACGACACACACGAGCGTTAACTTTCAACTGAAACGTAAGTTTTATGATGAAGTATAGCTTCGTTTTCAAAGTTCACTTGTGATGGGGCATTTTCAAACTTTGGGAAGTTTCCTTGAAAGCACTCGTGCAGATTTACGGCAGGTGGGACTGGTGCAACAATAGAACTCGTGCACAAGTGGGTGCATGAGAGCCGTTGTTTCGAAAGTAAACTCCGTATGTGCTCGCGCAGATATTGCCTGTTCGTGGAGTTTACGCAAACGATTTGTGGCGCATTATACGCGCGTGCAAAGCTGGTCGTTCTTCGAAAGCACAGGTGCTGAAAAGAACTGAAGCGAAAAGTTTTCTCGTTTTTTTTATTTTACTCGTTCAGACAACACAGAAATGTCTGTCGAACGAAGTGCATACCACTCTAGGTTGTACTATTATTGTGCGCGTGGGAAGAAACACATCGCTAAGACAAAGAACATGCTCTGGAAGGATATTCACAACAATTGCCAGACTCTTTTCTTCGTTGAGAAAAAAAACATAACAACCACTTTACAAGACTGCAATTATTGAACTAGTCAAGGTTCTGGAAAAAGTATTTTGTATAGATGAAGGTGACACTAGAAAGAATCATGGACAAATTAGGATAGTAAAAACTGTTTTTGGAAAGTTTCCGTGTGTACAGACGGAAACACATAACTGAATAAGCTGTCGGGGATTCCAGGATACATTTTAATATGAACAATACACCAGGAATAGTATTACGCTCAACTTTGCCTTCGAGCCGTCATTATAAACTAGCGCTTTTGTCTCGCAGTCTTTGAAGCTAGCGGCCAAAGTCCCGCTTTGCAATATAACGGCCACATTTCATATTCAAAGTGGTGATGGCGAAGTATTGCCTTTTATATCTTCAGAGCAGATTTTAAAGCTAGCTTAGAAGTATGTGCGAGAACACTTTTATTGCCGGCAGTGTTGATCTAAATTTTCATTTTGGTATCACTTTTCGAACAGTTATGTCTTATAGTTTCAAGATACAGATATTCCACTTATCTCTTCCATGGCCTATTCAAGTAGACTCAAATTATCACTATAGCAGAAATCTTTCCCAAGATATTGTTGAATTACTTTATGCTAGATATTTCCCTGCCAGAAACTATGCAATGCATGCACACCAATTAGCCAAAGACTCTTCACTAGTTCTTTATCTGCAGTTCTTTCGCCGGTATTCTCTTAGTGACTGTCATATGTGTTATCGCGCTTAGTTTACATACTGAATTGACTTCTTATGGGGGCTCTTGGTTAGCTTTGGCATTCCAATATTTTCAGAGTAGTTTAAAACCGAAAGCGACCAGATTCTGTAGATATATAGGATTCCATATAGTGAACATAAGTAATGAACGCAATTTGGCGTGCGTATCTGTGCATCTGGTGCTTATTTTTTCCGCAATCATAAATGTTGACAATTGCAAAGCGGACAAACCATGTTTGAAAGAAAACTGCGTTTCAAAATTTTGAAGCTGTGGTAAGAGGTGTCCACAGCGAATTCATTCGTAGTTCCAGTATGACTCAAATTCTAGGCGGGAGTGCAGTGTTGGCAAATCGTGGTGCTTTCTTCTTGTTAGTAAATAAAAAAAACGTGAAAAGTATGCATTTGTGGTTTTGTCGATGGCTGCGAGGCGACAGCACCGTTGTTTATGCAAGAGTAATTGTTACGATTTGTCCTAATGCAACTATTTGAATCTGAGGGCCATTCTAGTGGAGGAGTAAGGAAGGGAACAGTAAGGAGGGGATTGCTTAATGTGAACTTTATTCTAAGTGTATGGGCCTAAAGCGTCTTACCTGCATTCAAATGACGCCGTCTTGGCCAAATTTTAATCCCACGACTATCAGGTGAGCTGTTCGGCGCTATAGCCACTGTGGTGGGGATATCCCTGTTCGTCTCTCGATTTCCCGGCATAATAAAACAGCAGCTTACCAGACAAACAATGTTTGCGTGTTAGACTTACAGTCACACTTTATTACTTTGAGCCTGCGTTTTCGATACGTGATGATCAGTGACACCTGTTCAACACGTTGCTCAGTGTGAGTTTGTTATCTGAAAATAAAGCAGAATAACGCTGTGTTCCCTGAGTTTTCGACTTTTATTCTTCTTTTATAGGCGGCATCGCAGATGGTTCCGCTGCATTAGAAGATGCTCGGCCTTACACACAATACCATGATCAGGCCCCTGCATATGAATATTGGGACTTTTGCGTTCAGCGTATCGGAGTAATATGGCAACTGAAATCAGGTTGTCATATTTTGCTTCAAAGTCTGCATAGTTCGGCTTGGGTATAGAAGTTTTGTGGTTTTCGTCTATCTGAAAGGTGATTTTACCACACAAAATGAATAAAATAGCAAGTTTCTTAGAGTCACACACTCCCGGGAATAACCAGTGCTACCATTTTTGCTAATTACTGAACTCGACATCTTTTCATGAGCCCACCATTCTAGGACTGTAAACAAAATCTCGGAAAAAGAAAAAAAAACAAGACAGAGAAGCGCACAGGTGCGTATTTACTTGATTTTGGTCAGACGAGAATCATCGTGTGAAAGTATCTGTGTGGTCCCTCTCAAGGTTAGGGCTGCTTTTTTTGTGACCACTCTATCAGCCGCAAACATCGTCGATTCCTCGGGCAAAAAGACCGGGGCTGCTTGTTAAGGTTCATTATGCCAATAGCGGTATTGGGTTTCTCTAACTTTGTTACGCCAGAGTTTTTTCCGAGCTGCACCCTAGTTAGGAGCAGCTGAACTCAGCCACTGCAACGACAGTAACAGGGACACGACATCTCCCGCTTCAAAAGCTAAAGTGAAAGTGAGCTACCTGAACGCCAAAGCTTTGTTGTGTTGTAGTTGTAGTTATTATGGTGAAAGCCTTAGATGCTTCATCAAAAGCAAAATCTCACCAGCGTCCCACTGTGTTGCCGCCAATGAATTACGCAAACCAATTATCATCCCATGAGATATCGCATGTCTCGTGGACGTGAATTCATCCACACCTCACCATGACTTCACATGGCGTTAGGTGATAATGTCACCACACGAGAGCGTCGCTTAGTCATAAAGATTGGGCAGTGACGGAGGAAGTGCAATATATGGCCAGGTAAAGATAAAGTCACTGTATGTGCTCCTTACGGGAGCAGAGTAGCGCATAGGTTTGCCATCTCGCCTGGTTAACAAACACAGTTGGCGGAGAAGCGAAGGTTTGTTGTTGCAGGCGACTTATTTCGGCCGGTCATCGATCAACGAAGCGTCTCGCCGATCGCCAGTCGACGCGCCTGTCATGTCAACGACCGACCAAAAAGAAACATGTGTTTTCGGGACTGTTCCACTACTGTTCATAGGCATTTTTTAGTCAGTCCGGTAACGCAAAGCTGAAAAAATAGGCGACCTTACAGCTTCGCCTTTAGGAGTTTAACGCGATAGTGACATCCTGTTCCAGAAGTGGCAGTCATCACAATTCGAACATCATCGACTGCATACTCTTGACCCATCTCTACGACTGCGTTACCCTATTCTCTTTCCAGGGAGGAAGGTACAGTGTCGTGCCATCTGCGTCTGGGCGTAAGCTTAACCAATGCCTAACCATTTAGGATTGGGATTGACGACAGCGCGGAGTGACGACTGCGCCGTCGACGAGACTATTGAACACTTCTTATATTACTGCTCGGCATATAAAATACCTGCAGAGGCTTCACGTGCACAGTGTTTAAAATCAACTGGAGAGAAGTGATTTGACTTCTGGGATGGCATTGCCCATCCCGATTCCGAAAGGCAACGAAAGTGCTGTTGCGTTTTTGCAAAGACACCGGCCTGTTTCATCGTTTGTGATGCGAAGCTGTTACGCGTCGGCCAAAGCAGTGACTTTTTTCTCCTCCTCTTTGACATTCATCCGATCTCCCCTTCCCCAGTGCAGGGTAGCCTACCGACTCTCAGCCCTTGCTAACCTTGCCGCCTTTCTTCATATTTTTGTCTCTCTCGCTTAGTGCGTGAAACCTTTTCAAATTTTTTATGTACCTACTACCTACGTTGCATCAAGAGAATAGGCGCCGTAGCGTGTGTGCCTTTTGCTCTGGGGTACCGGCTTTCAACCACGGAGCCACAGTGATAAGCACATACTCGGACGCCCGCTGTCGATGGACGGGGGCAATACGCATTATTACTGCAGTATATCAAGTTGCATTGTGAAGCATGTATACAGGACACGTGTGTTTGTGAAGCGGGAAAGCTACTTTCACTGCATTTTCATGCAGAATAATTTCTTTCACTGATTTCACAAGCATAGTCTTGACCGTGTGTACCACTTGCCTTGCAACATCCGCTTGCCATGCAACAACCGCTTGTCATGCAACATCCGCTTGCTATGCAAACGACCCGTATTCGATCTCCTCTTAGACCTAAACAACCCTGGTTTGGTGCCCACTCTGCTCGAGGATTTTTCCTTATTTATTTGTTTTATTTCCATCGTTAGCAGTTTTTTGGTAACGCATAACAAGATGATTTTGCACTCACAATCAACGAAGCCGATGCCTACACCAACGCCAACACCGGAATTTCGGTGAAACGAGTACCGAAATGCCGCATAACATATACCACCGCTGCCCCAAGGGCTAGTGGTGCCAGCTGCGAAAGATAAGCAACAATTCACAAACACAAATATAGGTCCTTTGAGAATGGAGGAGCACCCTACAGACATATACAGGAGTGATTATTTCAGTGCGTTTGTCGAAAATGAGGCAGACCCCACGTCAATATTTTGCTTTGGAAGCTTCAGTACACAAATTTAAAGTAAAAAGTTATGAGCAATCTCCCCGAAAAAAAAAACATGACGGGATGCGAAGCAGTAGTGGTAATTGTGATAGAATTCAAGCGGGCAGCAACCGCTTGCAACGGTGCGAGCTGTGCACCAGCTTCTGTGCAGAGCGTGGTTGCTAGCGGTGCGGAAAAAATGCGCTACTCTGTACCTAAAGGTACTAAATGCAGTGACTCTAGGTACAGAATGGTAACAGCACCTCCGATTCTGGAAGTCTCGTGAAATAATTTGAGTTAGGGGATACTTGGCTGATGGTGAAAGCAAAAATAAAATTGCTGAGAAGGAAAGAGTGACTACTCTTGACTTCCAGTCAATTTCGATGGGTGCATAAGGGACGCTACTATTTTTAATAGCTGCTTGAAAAGCACTTGCAATCGAATGAAGACAACTGCCCTTCTGAAAACGTCAGCTTGAGCGACATTCAATGCTGTCGTCATTTCAAGCGCCATGCGGTCAAGTTTTTCTTGTTGGGATCACCATTTCTCTAGAAACGTGCAACGTGTGTTTGATTTCATAGCGAAAAATAGGGCAGCGTATCGACGGAGTAAATGATGGATAGTAGGGCGGAGCATCCGTCCATCCATTCGTTATTGCTTCCGTCCATCCATGCGTGCGTCTGTGTGGTCGCCTGTGCGTCCATCCGCCCGTCCGTGCGTGCGTCTGTTCGTGCGTTCGTCCCTGCTTTCGTCCATGCATCTGCTCCTGCGTCCGTCCATACGTCCATCCGTTCGTGAAGCCATCCGTGCGTCCATCCATGCACGTGTCTGTGGGACCGTTAGTCCACATATTCAACACTCCAAGTACCACTACCTCGCATTTTCATCATATATTCCTCATTTAGAAGCACCGCCATCTAGCGGACATTCCAAGGACTGAATGAGAGGAGGCACATGCACACTTTCTTACGGCTTGCGCTTCGTGTCTACTTCTCACATTTAACCACCTCGAGTTCATGGTATATAGTAGTTCACTGTATTTATCGCACAGCGGCCCAACGCTCGCTAAACCTTTCTATATCCTAAGAGCTTACGCCCAGCTAGTATAACGTGACAACGCTTTCTTGTCTTCTGTGCGTTGCTGAATAATAAAAAGTATGCAGCGTGCGCGTTAACTAAAAGTCAAATTCTTCTGTCTCTCATTTCCTCTTAGCAGCCATTGGTATGTACATTGAGCGCTATCTTTTATTGTTCAACCACGCAAAGTAGAAAGCTCTCACCCGCACCACCTTGGAGGTCAAAATGTAATACTTGTTACACACAACTGCAACGGCTACGAGGGACGACCAGGTGCCGCTATAAAGAGCTTCGCCCGGTTTGCAAGTGCTAAGGTCGTCCCTGCTCGTTCTACGTAAGGGGCGTCCGTCAGTAGGAGTTATGGTGCCCTGTCGCGTCTTAGACGCCATCGAAGGTGCTTGTTTTCGAAGTTATTGTCCCTACGGAGACTAGTGCCGAGACCGTCGTTGATGCGACGGCCTCAAAAGTCGGCCTCTGAGAGGTATACTGCGTGCCGCATCAGGGAGCTCGAAGCTTCCAAGTAACCGTGAAGAGCATGGCCTCCATGTCTCTAATCGTCAATGCTGGCTGTCTGGTGATTGGCGGCGAGCGTGTTAAGTCGTTCCCGTTGGCCCACAAGTGACCAACGTCACCTGCCTGTTCCTGCCATCGATCGCCTCAAACAAAACTCTCGTCCAAGCGTTATCCCCATATCGCAAGGTGCCCACTGTCACCAGTGGTTTGATGAGCGGGTGACGCAGCGTACTCACTGCAACGCGGTATGTTCGAATGGAGATGAACGCCGCTAATCGTGTGCCGAACTACCTGCGCATCTCCGGCCACCGTGCTACGTTTGACTACCGTGGTCTCCCGCGTCTATGTCGAAGATGCGGCTCGGGGGACCATCTACGAGCCCAGTGCACAACACCGTATTGTGGTCGCTGCGGTGTGCACGGTCACGTTAGTGAAGGATGATACCGCCCATGTCGACGCTGCGGGGACGGCCACCCGACTGTGGTTTGCCCTGTCCGCTGCTCTTACTCAGACGCTGCCGCTGGTGCCTTTTCACCACTGACACCGGCAACGGAACCAACTACCGACTCGGGGGATGCAGAGGAGGTCACTGACGCTGTTGTGGCCCCACCCCTACAAGTTCCTTCAAACGAAGCGCACAACGAAAGGGCGATTGTCGATGCGACGCTTGGCGCGTCGGCCTCCCCGCTGGTGCAGGAACCGTGCGCTTCGAAAGACGCAATGCACTGCCCTGAAAACGGCGTCGGCGTCTCTTCGCCGACGCCACTTGATGTTCAGTGCGCAAATGACCCCAGTTCTCAGGCTGCTGCTATTGGAGTTGACCCTACGAGCACTGTTATTTCGGAAAACAGTGGCGAAAATACCACAGACTCTTCTGTTGCGGCCGCTCCGACCACTTCGACATCGCGTCGTACACGTAAAAAATTGCCCACACAAAGGGTGTCTACACCGGCCTGCCGAGACGTGGACAGTGCTGCTAGCATCAAGGATGTGGATCCAAGCGTGCCGGCGGCTCAGTCCCTACCTCCTCAGGGCACGTTTTCGGAAGACGGCTTTAGCCTGGGAATGGATAGTAGCATCGGACTGTCTAGCCTTGCCGATTTTGACGTCGAAATGGGAGCCACACGTGAAACAAAGCGAGGGCACACTTCCAGCTCTTGCTCCGACGAACGCAGTGATGGCCGTGGTGAATCGCAATGGTCCAAAAAACCTCGACCCTCTTCTGGAGGGTCGAAAAGTGCGTTGTAATTTGGTTGAGCAAGCGTCCCCTGGACACTTTCCAGGACATCGTCTAGAACTATGCGTCCAGGTTAGTCGATACTTTTAGGGGCGAAGCTCCTTATAGCGGCACCCGTTAGTCCCGCGTAGTATGTAACCAGTCTTACGCTTTGACCTTCAAACATTTTGACCTCCAAGGTGGTGCCGGTGACAGATTCCTTCTGTACGTTGTTGAACAACAAAAAATAGTGCTCAATGTACATGCCACAGGCTGATAATGGGGTATTAGAGATAGGAGCATTCGGCTTATAGATAAGGTGCACGCTGCGATCCCCATTAGCAGCCATTGCATCTACATTGAGCACTATATGAAGGGAAAAGTTTGCTACGTTATACCCGCTGGGTGTAACCACCTTAGTTTTAGAAAGGTTCAGAGAGCGTTGAGCCACAGTGCCATGAATACAATGAACTAGTCTATACCATGAATGAATTCAAGGTGGTTAAAGGGGGGAAGCAGATACGAAGGCAAGCCGTAAGACATTAAAGCTGAATCTTCCTGTCCCTTATTTCACATTAGCAGCCACTGGCATGTACATTCAGCACTATCTGACAGGAAAAGGTTGCTACGTTATACTCGCTGGGAGTAACCTCCTTGGTTTTAGAAAGGTTTAGCGAGCATTGGGCCACAGTGCCATGAATACAGTGAACTAGTATATACCATGAACTCGAGGTGGTTAAAGGTGGGAAGTAGACCCGAAGCGCAAGCTGTTAGAAAGAGTGCGTGTGCCACCTCTAGTTTAGTCCTTGGAATGTCCGCTGGATGGCGGTGTTTCTATATGAGGAATATAAGATGAAAAGATGCGAGATGGTGGTATTTGGAGTGTTGAATAGATGGACGAACGGACACACAGACAGATGCATGAATGGACGCATGAACGGACGCAGGGGCGGATGCATTGACGAACGCAGAAACGGACGCACGCACGGACGGGTGGAGGGACACATGGACGGTCGCTTAGACGGAAGGAAGCGAGAACTAATGGACGGACGAATGCTTGGCCCCACTCTCCATCATTCACTCCGTGAATATGCTGCCATTTTTTTGTTATGACTACTACACTGTATATTATTTCATTGAACGTTCAGTGTTTTGGCAGTCCGGCAAAGGAGTCTGAAGTAATTAGTGTCGCCCGCGCTGCAAATTGTGCTGTTTCGTGCCTCCTAGAAACCACTTTCTTCTCGCTATCTGACGTGCTTGCTTTTAAACGAAAGTTCAACCGAGATTGTTATTTCTCTTTCGCTACAACTCGTTCTGTTGGAGTAGGTATTATTATTTTTAATCAAGCTCTAATATGGGATCATCATGCTTTTAAGATGGCGTGGGAAGGGTTTGGGCTTTAGACTGCAGCTATTTTTTTTTTCAGATTAAGGATACTGTGTGTGTATGGGCCAGCGCAAGCTGGACAGTCTAATGACTTTTTTAGAGAGCTGGATGTGCTTTTTCTTAACGGTGGTCATGTCATTCTGATTGGCGACTTCAACTGCGTTCTAAATACGCGAACTGATGTACAAGGTCCTGGCTGGGGCTGGTCTTCTTGGAATTCACTCTGGCTGTGTCGCCTTGTCCACCACTTTTCATTACTAGACGCGCACAATGTAGTGCACGGAAATACCTTTGTTTGGACATAGTGACGTGGACGATCCTCCAGCAGGCTCGACCGGGCTTATAGCCCACGAGCGTTAGAGGCGTTTGTCTCCGATTTATGCATTCCGTCCTTCCCACCTTTTCCTGTGTACGTATCTGATCACCGGCCTATTGTCTTGAAGCTCGAAGTTCCATTTTCTTTTTCCGGAAAAGCCATGGCGTCTTGATGTTCGCGTCCGGCAGGACGCGCGCTCAAGATCAGATTTGTCTCGCGCAAAACGTGTGTCGCTCACGGCGTCTGGTCCTGAAGATTGGGATGCGCTTAAAACACAGTGGTGCCTGCGCTGCGCAGTAGAGGGGCGTTCGCTTCGTCGACGCGTTTCTGAAGAGCTTGCTGATACTGCGATGAAGTTACGCATTGCTTTGCGCGCCGAGACGCCTTCTCCTCAGATGCGAGCGTAGCAGCGTTAACTGCGTGAACGCTTTCAACGCTCGACTGCTGCTTCGTCCCTGGCGGCAGCAGCATGGCGCTGTAGGCAAACCCATGTGCACATCCCGAGGTGCTGCGCTACGCGAGACATTCGTTTTTTGGGCAATCAGAGCCATCTGTCTTTATGACAGCACAAATACCACCTGCGCAGTGGCTTCCTATGCGTGATCGATCTGTTTTCTTGGCGTATTTTGAAGCAATGTCGTGTTTGGCCATGCGGACTAACTCTGCTGAAACACCGCCAACGCTTAGAAATTTGCCCCGTATTCCTCAAGAAGCTGTGGATTGCCTTCACATCCCTCCGTTGGGTGAAGAGGTAAAGGCGGCACTGAAATCTATGAAACGTGGAACGGCCCCAGGGCCAGACGGTTTTCCTGTTGAGTTTTACTTGACTTTTTGGGATGAGATTAGTGCTACCTTTACCGCGGTAATCCGGCGATGCTACGATGACGGTGTCTTTCCATCAAGTTTTCGAGATGGACGCATTGTGCCTATTAGTGGCAAATCTCCTTTTTTTAGAAAATGCTTATTCTCTTATGGGACGCAACAAAGCTAAGGGACATGCGTCTGTATAACAGGCACAATAACAAACAAAAGACAAAGCACAACATACATTACACATTTAAACAAAAGTGTCCTAGTCCGTAGGATGTCCATAGACCATTGTACTAATAACTATACATACACTACATAACTGCACTAATCACAATATGGACAATATACATGATGATATATGTGCAGAATTAACAAGACTTGGGGAAGGTGTTAGAAAATAAGTATAACAGGTATCAATATTCATAAAAGTTACATAGCTTCCAGCGTTAGAATGAAGTGCATATATAGAAGAGCTCACACCCATATGGGACATACACAAACACGTAAAAATAGTAAACACATACTGATTACATGCCCCAATCAGACATTGACAGGTGACTTGGCTATAGGAACCAGGCCAGGTGGAAGACTAATCGAACGCGTCTGTCAACTACGGAAAGAAAGCGGCACGACCATTGTCGCATAAATTCTTGCTGCCCAAGGAAGAACGATTCCTCCAACAAAAACGATAAGAGTTAAGAGTAGAGACGTTCCAGAATCGGAAAAAGAGCACGACGACGATGACCTGCCGCAACAGCTTTGCACCTATTATGCCATAAACAAAAAGCTCCCTCAGCTATTAGAAGGCGTGCAAAGCGACTACACGAGCAGCGACCAGATGTTGCAAAGCGATTAACACCTAGGCCACGAAAACTAGTGTTAACTGACTTCCAAAACACCTTTGCAATGACACATTGCTGCAGCATATGCTGGTTAGACTCCTGTAACGGGCAGTTAGGACAAGTGGAAGCTGGGACCATGCCCCACCTCTCCAGTCTGTCCCGTGTTGGGAGTACTCTCCATCCAAGACGCCACATAAGGTCACGGAGGTGACCAGGCAAAAACGATGCCGTTATCGCGCTCCACGAGACATGTCTCAATTGTGCTAGACGGGCTGGAGGAACCAGAGGAAGCAGAAGAGCCGCCGTTGTATCTACAATGCGGCTTTCAAGAATGTCCACATCGGGACAAACATGCTGCGCGTGTCGATAAAATGGTACTGCCGTTGAGTAAAATGCAGGCACGTTAATTGTTTGCGGTGCAGAATTAAGCCGTGCATCTGGTAGTAAATAGCGTAACTTGGTGCCTAAGAAATAACAGGCAAGATCACGCGCGGGGCACTGATCACCATGCAACAACCGAAGTAAGAGTCGTAGGGCAAGCAGCCGGCAGCGAACAGAGACGGATAGGAAATATAATCCACCACAGTTTCTCGGTTGCCCAAGAGCTGCTCAGCAAACCAGCTCTGTTCCACCCGACCAGAAAAAAGAGCCAATGAGGGATTGCAACGACCTGGTGATTCGTAATGGGGGCTGTAAGACATGAGATATGTACCATGCACGGCCGCAAAACACCGTCTGTGCTAAATACCTTCTTTCGAGCATCGGTAAATCATACTGCTGTGCTTCCCGGACGTGTCGTTTTACATCTTCGACTACTGAATTCCACAAGGAGGCTGATATGCCGTAGCAAGTATAATCAAGCCCCAGAATGCGAATAGAGTCACTTTTTTGAAGACCGAAAACGGAACTAAGACATGCGTCTGGGGAACCAATGAATAAATATTGACATTTGGAAAAATTTAACGCAGCACCTGAAATCATGCCATACGTTGTAAAAAGTCGTAGGCTACGGGATAAACTGTCCTCATTCTTCAATTACAACGTGATGTCATCAGCAAATGCTGTCACTGTCACGGTACCACTACCTGGAAAAAGAAGGCCTCTGACGTAAGGATCAGCTATTAGCGATTGAAGGAAGGGTTCAAGGCTGAGTACAAAAAGTGCAGGAGATAAAGGACCCCCCTGGCGAACAACACGGGTAACCGGAAACAGCGCACTCTCTAAACCATCAATAAACAACGTGCTGCGTATATTTCGGTATGCGTTTCTGAGAAGCTCAACTAAGTTTTGTGAGAAGCCAAATGCTGCCATTACGCTAAATATACAGCTATATTCGAGGCGATCAAATGCCTTTTTCTGGTCAAGTGAAACCAAGAGTCCCCGAGCTGATCTTATTAACGTGTACGCAACTATATCGCGCGTAACAAAGAAAAGACTGTAGATTTCTCTTCCAGGAATAGAGCACGCCTGATGATTACCTATTAACGAGGGCATCAGGCTTCTCAAACGCCGAGTGATAACTGCCGCGAAAGTTTTATAATCAACGTTGAGGAGCGTTATTGGTCTCCACTCCTCTGAGCGAACTGACGATGGGTCATGTTTAGGTATTAAAACAATTCGACCATCGCGAAAGCTATCAGGAAAATCAAAGTTCTCGAAACAGCGGCAAATAACAAAGGTGAACAGAGCACCAATGTCGTCCCAAAACGTTAAATAAAACTCAACAGGCAACCCATCCGGCCCGGGGGCCGAGCCACGCTTCATGGAAGACAGTGCCTCTTTCACTTCGTGAGCTGACGAACTTGTGCACAGTTGTTCAGCTACTTCAGATGAAATTTGAGGTAGCCTATTAAACATTGCGGCTATCTCGGTGGTACTGCGATGTGATGACTTTGTCGTACCAGCCATGTTGGCAAAGTGAGCTAGCAAAACTAATTGATTGCGTGTCGGCGGCAACGCAGTGTGTAAGAATCTGGCCGCCGGAGTTCCTAGTCGACTCGACGGGTTGAGAAGCGAGCTTTTCGCATAGCATAGAACCTCAGGGTGAGCACATGGATTACGTCTGCAACGCCAAGCAGCCGCCGTTAATGACAAAGCTGCAATGAGGTGTTGAAAACGACCCCTTAACTCTCGCTGCCAAACGCGCATCAAGGGAGTTAGTCGAACAACCCGAAGAGCAATACGCAGCTTTGTGGCAGTGTCTGCTAGTTCTTCGCACGTACGGTGTCTAAGGGCCCACCCTGCTACTGAGCAGTGTAAACGCCACTGTGTTTTGAGCGCGTCCCACACCTTCGGACCGCATCCCAAAAGAAGAGGCACCAAGCTTCTAGATAGACTGGAGCGTGCACGCGCGTCGTACAGAAGGCGGATGTCAAGACGCCAAGGTTTCACTGATGATGAAAAGAGAAAGTGAGCCTCGAGCGTCACTGGTCGGTGGTCTGATATATAAACAGGCGATGATGGTAATGTTACTACATCAGAGTGCGATACGTAAGAAGCTAGCGCGCTCGGCACATAGAAACGATCCAAACGACTAGACGACGTGCTACGCCGCCAAGTTCAGGCATACTGTGGTCCATGCACTAGTCTGTACGTATCTATCAAAGAAAAATGTTGCACTAGGCGCGCAGCTCTCGCGCGTTCCAATCAGAGTGACCCAATCCTGAACCTTGCACGTCAGCTCGCGTGTCTAATACACAGTTAATGTCTCCAGTGAGTATGACTTGACGACCGTCTAGAAAATACACGTCCAGGTCACGGAAAAAAATGTTAGACATCGCTGCTTGAGCTGGCCCATAAATACACAAAACACGCAGCTTGAAGGATGATAGGACGCAGTCAAAAGCCAATACCCGTCCGAACCTCGCATAGAAAACATGATGATTGCGCAGAAGAGCGCGGTGAAAAATAATAATTCCAACTCCAGAGAAGCGAGATGTCGCGAAGGAGAAATAACAGTCTAAATTAAATGCGCGTTTGAATGCACGAACGTGGCAAATAGTCAAAAAATTTGTTTATTGTAAACACAGAATATCACAATGCTCTGCGCAGGCTATGCTGATAACCTCGGTTTGCTTTACTGGGTTACGTAACCTTTGAACATTTAAAGAAAGGATTTTCAGGGTGTCAGCCATATTTAAAAAAAGATGGGTGACTGACCTGGTCGTGTTTTTTGATTCGGTATACCCCGGGGATCTGTCCGGGGGAACTGGAGTACGTACACTACACAGCACAATTTGACCCTCTAGAAGAGGGCCGAGGTTTCTTCCGTTGCTGGAATTTGGAGCGGCTATCTTGGGTGCCGTCCGAGCTGGTGCCAGACTTGTGGGCACGCTTGATCTCTCGCGGTGCTTGCATTTCCCCGTCACATCCATCTAGGCTAGAAGAGAGTCCGATGCTACCGTCGACTTCGAGGCTGAAGCTGCTGTCTGACGAATCAGATGGTGGTAGGGCTGCAGCATTAACGTTGTCGCCGCCTCCAACGACCTTGATCACGGATTGCTTGTCGATACGCGTCAGTAAAGAACTCCCATGGCGTCTTGCTATACTTGTTCAAGGAAGTCACGAGCGTGGCTTTCGGAATGATCCAATGGGCTTTGCTCATTCGGTTTCAATTCTGTTCCTGGCGAGACTCCAGCGCCCGTAGATCTCGCAACGTCGGCGTCTTCTGGGCACTCAGTTGCTAGGTTTAACGATGAGTAAGGTGCCTCGGTGCCTACCAGCGTTTCTTTCTCGGCTTGCGCCGACGTGAACATGGCACGACATGTTTGCCTGGGACAGACGCGAGGTCAGTTGCGGTGGCTGTTTCTATCGCTGAGATTCGCAGACGTGGCGCGCTCGGATTGGCCAAGCTGCACACTTCTTCATCGTTTAATGGAGCTCACAGAATCGAATTCTGGCGTTCTTCTAGTACAGCTCCGGGTTCTCGTTCATCTGTTGCCGTTGGTGACACGGACGGTAGGGCAGGAAAGGTCCCCGCAGTGGCATCAGAGTATGAGCGACGCACAGGGCAGATGGTGGTAGGGTGGTTATCTCGACAACATCGGCAGGGGCGGTCGCAACCTTCGCTTTCGTGTTCGTACACACCACAGCGACCACAGAATGGTGCTGTGCACTGTGCTCGATAATGACCACTAGAGCCACACCGACGACAAACACGTCGCAGACCGCGCAAGTCGAAGGTGACTCGATGACCAGAAACGCTAAGATAGTTGGGGACGCGACTTGTGGGACTCGTTTCCATCCAGACATAGCGTGTGCCTGTGAGAACTCCGCGTCTTGCGCTCATGACGCCAGTGGTCACCGTCAATACCTTGCCGTATGGGGACAAAGCCTGCACGAGTACCTTGTTGGAGACGAAGGCTGGTAAAAACAGGCAGGTGACGTTAGTTACCTGCGGGCCGACGGGAACGACAGGGATACGCTCGCCACCGATGGTCAGGTAGCCAGCGTCGACGATGAGAGTCATGGAAGCCATGCTCTTGACAGTTACTTCGAAGTTCATGCCTCCCATGTGCTGAACGCAGTGTACCTCTGAGAGGCCAACTATTGAGGCCGTCGCATCAACGACGGTCTCCCGACTAGTCCCCGCAGGGATGACAACGTCGATGGCCGGCGCCTTCGAAGGCGTCCATGACGTCGATGGCGCCATGGCTAGATGAGGAGGACGTCCCTGACGTGGAACACGCAGGGACGTCAACAGGATTACTTCCTCTTCGTCTGCCTCTCGGAAGTCTCTTTATCTCCTTAAGGCGTGGCTTGTGCGTCCCTCGTAGTACGTAACCACCAGTGGCACATACCCGAAATAGGTATAACGTTTGACCTCCAAGGTGGTGCCGGTGAGAGATTTCTTCTGTGCGTTGTTTAACAATAAAAAAATAGGGCTCAATGTACATGCCAATGGCTGCTAATGGGGAATGAGAGACAGAAGCATTCGGCTTTTAGTCAACGCGCACGCTGCGAATCCAATAGCAGCCATTGGCATGTACATTGAGCACTATCGGACAAGAAAGGGTTGCTACATTATACTCGCTGGGTGTAACCTTCTTAGTTTCAGAAAGGTTTAGTTAGCGTTGAGCCGCAGGGCCATGAATACAATGAACTAGTCTATACCATGAATGAATTCGAGGTGGTTAAAGGGGGGAAGCAGATACGAAGGCAAGCCGTAAGAAATTAAAGCTGAATCTTCCTGTCCCTTATTTCACATTAGCAGCCACTGGCATGTACATTGAGCACTATCTGACAGGAAAAGGTTGCTACGTTATACTCGCTGGGAGTAACCTCCTTGGTTTTAGAAAGGTTTAGCGAGCATTGGGCCGCAGTGCCATGAGTACAGTGAACTAGTATATACCATGAAGTCAAGGTGGTTGAAGGTGGGAAGTAGACCCGAAGCGCAAGCCGTAAGAAAGTGTGCGTGTGCCACCTCTCGTTTAGTTCTGGGAATGTCCACTGAATGGCGGTGCTTCTATATGGGAAATATCGGACAAAAAGATGCGAGATGGTGGGACTTGAAGTGTTTAATAGATGGACGAACGAACACACAGACAGATGCATGGATGGACGCATGAAAGGACGCAGGGACGGATGCATGAACAAACGCAGGGACGGGCGCACGAACAGACGCATGGACGGTCACACAGACGGACGCATGGACGGACGAATGCTTCGCCCCCCTCTCCATCATTCACTCCGTGGATATGCAGTCATTTTTTTCCAAAGGGTGATTCTTCCTCTGTTAATCCTGAAGATTGGAGACCTATCACGCTCCTCAACGTTGACTATATATATTCGCGGTGGTAGCTTTTCAACGTTTGAGGGGTCTGTTGAACACCCTGGTAGGTCATCACAGACTTCATCAGTGCTTACACGAGAAATACACAGCTTGTCATATACCACACGGGATATCATAGCCTAGACTTTGTCACGATGTGCGCGTGGTATCCTTGTGTCCTTGGACCAGGAAAAATCGTTTGACCGACTAGAGCACGCGTATATCCTTAATGTGCTCGCTTTTCTCATTCGTTTGTGGAAATGATTAAATATACGTACACTGGTCTGAAAAGCACACTAGTTCTGGATGGCTGGGAAAGTGCCGCTTTTTCCATAACACGTGGGGTCCGTCAGGGATGTCCATTGTCTCCTGTGCTATTTGTCCTCAGCCTTGAGCCATGCTTACGTGCTCTTGACGCGGATTCACGTGTCTGGGGTCTTGCGCTTCCTGGTAGCCGTGCCGTGAAAGTCACAGCTTTCGCTGATGATATAACCTTGTACCTTTCAGATGAAGATAGCCTTTCACGCAGCCTGCCTGCATTTTTCCAGTATGGCGAAATTACATGTGCAGCATTGAACATCTCTAAATCCCGGTATTTCTTCATTGGCTCTCCATACTCCAGGCTTAGCGCCGGTTTTCCCATACAGCCGGCCGCGTCTCTTCGTATTTTAGGTATTTTATACATCCACTACGGCATTTGTGAATCTGTTCGGTTAAACGTTCTCGAAGAAGTAAGACTGAAAATTCAGGATGCACGGGATTTTGACTTCCCGCTTCTTGAGCGGAGGTACCAAGCGCAGACTGTATTTTGCGGTCGCATTTGGTACCTTTCTCACGTCGTGCAACCATCTTTACGAATCGTGCGATCACTGCAGTCTGCTTTGTGTTCCTTTTTTTGGTCAGGCGGCACTGAGTTGGTCTCTCGCGCGGCATTGGGACAGCAGCGTTCTCAGGGAGGCTTTGCTTTCCCTTCAGTGTCCATACGCTGTCGGCTGCTGGCACTGCGCTTCCTTTTGCGCCTAATGCAAGGGGAGGAATCTCCCACAGAAACGCTTGCATATTACTTTCTGGGTACTCACCTTCGGCATTTGATGCCTAATGTGCAGCTTAACAGGGGGCCGCAGTCGATAACACTTCCTGCACTTTAGGCAACAACTGTTGCATTTTTTCACCATGTCAAGTTGAGCTGTCCTGGCATAGATGTTTTGAACAACCACATAGTTGAGACAACTGCTGCTTTGTTGCATCGTTGGTCCCGCTAGCCCGCCGTGCTCGCTCTAAACGGGTGTCTTGGAGAACCTTAACGGCCTCCTTTCTGCCTGGACACCTCCGGGACTTCATGTGGCGCCTGGGGTGGGGTGTGCTTCCCACTCTTGTCCGCCTCGAAAGGTGGAGAATAATCCAGTCAGCAACAGTGTCCAGTTTGCTCCCTTCGGGAAACAAATCAGCATTTTCTGAGGCATTGTGTCATTGCTCGCGTTCTTTGCGGAGCCGTACATGCCGGATTTCACTGCCTCAGAGTAAATCGCTTCGTTTCTTCTGGGCGTTGTTCGCGAGGCCGCTTCGCTTGTCTTCTCATTGTTGCCGGCTGTTTCTGCCTCTGGCGCAACCGCTGCGAGGCGGTTGCAGCAGGCCGCCACCGCCACGCGCTTTACCCGATCCTAAAACGATTGTACTCGGAGCTGCTGTCTGTTTTGTCGGAGGAGCTCTTCTTCCTCGGTGAAGAGGAATTTATTCGGCACTGTTCTTGCCCTTTTGTGTCGGTCTATGACGGACGAGTGAAACTTGGCGTTCGGCCGGCCTGGTATTGGTAGGCTGATCTGTCGATGCGCCGGCAGAAATGGCATGCCAACAAGTAAATATGCAAAATGCACACATTTATATTTTATTTGTGTCTCTTGTTTACCTCGAAGTATTTTTTGTGGTTGTGTTTGTGTGAGCCATCGAATGTACATGTTCTTTCAACGTCATCTCATATCCATATTCATGTAAATGACGTCTGTTTTGTCATCATCGTTAGAGTATGTTTAAGGAGGAAATGTTCATTTTAGTGTTATTGACGTTTGTGGCAATAATTTTTTTTCCAAAACAAAACGAAACCATCGCTATGTCACTTTTCAGCATATGTGTGGGCCGTTGGCAAAAACTGGCCGAGGTAAAACAGTGTTGCAAACTGCACCCTTCTTTTGATACGTGACTCCACCAGAGCAAATTGAGCTGCTCAGTGAACGCGCTAGAAGGCACCTGTCGATAGTTTCAGCTAGAGTTGTTAACTATGTATTGTTGCTGCGCACTTTGTATCAAATAATACTGATGCGCTCGTCTACGGTACATAGCAAGTAAAGCAAACAGAATCTTGGTAAAGAAACATGCCGCGATATAATACAGGAGACAAAACATTACAGCTATATATAAAAATCGAGCCTCACCGTGGTGGTCTAGTGGCTAAGGTACTCGGCTGCGGACCCGCAGGTCGCGGGATTGAATCCTGGCTGCGGTGGCTGCATTTCAGATGTAGGCAGGTATGTTGTCGGCCCGTGTGCTCAGATTTGGGTGCACGTTAAAGACGAAATTTCAGGAGCCCTCCACTACTGCGTCTCTCATATCATATGGTGGTTTCGGGACGTAAACCTCACAGATCAATCATATGTAAAAATGAAAAAAATTGCCCGCAGCTTCCCTCGGGGGAACACTGAGGAGGATGCGGAGCATATAATTGGTTAACGGGGTGTTAAAGTGCGACTTACTTGGGTCGATGGCTAAATTGGTTAACGTGGTTGTGAAATGGGGTGTTAAATGAGTGAACACGTACGGCACGTATGCGAAAGGGTGGTGTTTTATTTATTGCGACGAACTTTGAGGACGATGGCTTTGTGGTCGGTAAAGTAAAGAGTGAGTACAAACCAACGGACGAGTGGCAAACTGAGCGAGTGAGCGCCGACCGTGAGTATAAATACAGCGCGACGGCGCATGCGCTGTCAGCTGTCGAATGTTCTCGAAGGAGAAGCGCGCGCGCGGCACAGATGGCGACGGCGCGACGGCGCATGCGCTGTCAGCTGTCGAATGTTCTCGAAGGAGAAGCGCGCGCGGCACAGATGGTGGACGACGGTGCGACGGCGCATGCGCGCGCGTCAGCTGTCGAATGTTCGAGAAGCGGTGCGGACGGCGCACTACAAGGCGCGAGTATAAGATGCTTCCGCATCTAAAAACTAAGATAATGACCAGTCTTTTCATTCTTCCAACAGCGAGTTTTCTGACATGGCACATGTTAAGCAATCACAACTGGCTGGTCGTGTTTTACCTAGAAATCATGAACGTTTGAAAACGTGTATGTTTACTTTTTTTAAAGAGCCCTTGCGACATACCACTTGGAAGATTCTGAGCAACTATAAACGAAATGGGTCAGTTGTGTTAACTCTGCACCCAACCATTATTGAAATTTCTAACACAAGAAATGACAACCTTATACAAAACTCGACGTTTTCACACGCACATAAAACTTCGTGCTCCAGAAGTATTCAAAGCTGAAGACACCGAAACTGTTACATTGGCACACTATTGTCAATTTTGAACTTTCGATTCACTTTCTCATAGTTAAGTTTCAGGGCATTGCAAATTTTAAAAGGACAGTCTAGCACTCAGATGATGATGATGAATAAACTTTATTTTTGTATCCGGCATGTTTGCGGTTTGGGCTGGATCACAAAAAGAGGTAGCGAAGGACCTTGTTTCTGTACAGCCTCCGCGGCCTGCTGGATAGCCCACTTTTGCTCTTGAACCTCCGAGCTGAGCAGCACAAGCCGCCACTGCTTCCGGAGGGTCTCAGTAAAAATTTTTAATTGATGATAAGTTGAGGCATTGCCATATGATATGTTTGTAAGACGCCTTTTCTGCTACACATGGCTTACATTTATTCTCCGGGTATCATCATCATCAGCCTGTCTACGTCCACTGCAGGACAAAGGCCTCTCCCATGTTCCGCCAGTTAACCCGGTCCTGTGCTTGCTGTTGCCAATTTATACCCGCAAACTTCTTAATCTCATCTACCCACCTAACCTTCTGTCTCCCCCTACCCTGCTTCCCTTCTCTGGGAATCCAGTTGGTGACCCTTAATGACCAGCGGTTATCCTGTCTACGTGCTACATGCCCGGCCCATGTCCATTTCCTCTTCTTTATTGCAGCTATGATATCCTTAACTCCCGTTTGTCCCCTAATCCACTCTGCTCTCTTCTTGTCTCTTAAGGTTACACCTACCATTTTTCTTTCCATTGCTCGCTGCGTCGTCCTCAATTTAAGTTGAACCCTCTTTGTGAGTCTCCAGGTTTCTGCTCCGTAGCTAAGTACCGGCAAGATACAGCTGTTATATACCTTCCTCTTGAGGGACAGTGGCAATCTACTTGTCATAATTTGAGAGTGCCTGCCGAATGTGCTCCACCCCATTCTTATTCTTCTAGTTACTTCAATTTCGTGGTTAGGCTCTGCGGTTATTACCTGCCCTAAGTAGACATAGTCTTTTACAAATCTCAAGTGCACTATTACCTATCGCAAAGCGCTGCTCCTTTCCGAGGTTGTTGTACATTACTTTCGTTTTCTGCAGAATAATTTTAAGACCCACCTTTCTGCTCTCCTTGTCTAACTCCGTAATCATGAGTTGCAATTCGTCCCCTGAGTTACTTAGCAATGCAATGTCATCGGCGAAGCGCAGGTTACTGAGGTACTCTCCATTAACTCTTATCCCTAACTGTTCCCATTCTAGGCTTCTCAAAACGTCCTGTAAGCACACAGTGAATAGCATTGGGGAGATTGTGTCCCCCTGCCTTACACCCTTCTTTATTGGTATTCTGTTGCTTTTTTTATGAAGCACTATGGTAGCAGTTGATCCCCTGTAGATTTCTTCCAGAATGTTTATATATATTTCATCTACGCCCTGATTCCGCAGTGTCTGCATGACGGCTGATATTTCTACTGAATCAAACGCCTTCTCGTAATCTATGAAGGCTATGTATAGTGGTTGGTTATACTCTGAGCATTTCTCTATTACCTGATTGATAGTATGAATGTGGTCAATTGTTGAGTAGACTGTTCTAAATCCTGCTTGTTCCTTTGGTTGATTGAATTCTAAGGTTTTCTTTACTCTGCTAGCAATTACCTTCGTAAATAGCTTGTATACTACAGAGAGCAAACTGATCGGCCTGTAATTCTTCAAGTCCTTGTCATCTCCTTTCTTATGTATTAAGATGATGTTAGCGTTCTTCCAAGACTCTGGTACTTTTCCCGTCAGGAGACACCTCGTAAATAGAGTGGCTAGTTCTTCTAACACAATCTGTCCTCCATCTTTCAGCAGATCTGATGTTACTTGATCCTCACCAGCAGCTTTGCCTCTGTGCATGCTCTCCAAAGCTTTTCTGACTTCTTCTATCATTACCGGTGGGGTGTCGTCTGGGTTACTGCTAGTTCTTATAGTATGAAGGTCGTGGTTGTCTCGGCTACTGTACAGATCTCTGTAAAACTCCTCCGCTATTTTAACTATCCTATCCATATTGGTAGTTAATTTGCCTTCTTTGTCCCTTAGTGCATACATCGCCTTTTGCCTATCCCAAGTTTCCTCTTCACTGCTTTGACGCTTCCTCCGTTTTTCAGAGCGTGCTCAATTCTCTCCATGTTATACCTTCTTACATCGCATACTTTACGTCTATTAATCAGCTTCGAAAGCTCTGCCAGTTCTATTTTGTCTGTTGTACTTGACACTTTCATGATTTGACGCTTCTTAATTAGGTCCTTCGTTTCCTGGGAAAGCTTGCCGGTGTCCTGTCTAGCTACCCTGCCTCCAACTTCCACTGCACACTCCGTGATGATACTCGTCAGATTATTATTCATTGTATCTACGCTAAGGTTGGTTTCCTCGCTAAGAGCAGAGTACCTGTTCTGCAGTGACGCTCTGAATTCCTGTACTTTCCCTCTCAGTGCTAGCTCATTGATTTGCTTCTTGCGTATCAGTTTCTGTCGTTCCTTCTTCAAGTCTAGGCGGATTCGAGCCCGTACCATTCTATGGTCACTGCATCTTACCTTGCCAACCACTTCCACATCCTGCACGACTCCTGGGTGTGCAGTCATTATAAAGTCTATTTCGTTCTTACTTACGCCATTAAGGCTCCTCCATGTCCACTTGCGGTTTTCTCGTTTTTGGTAGAAGGTATTCAAAATACGCAGATTATTGCGTTCTGCGAATTCTACTAGTAGCTCTCCTCTGGCGTTTCTAGTGCCGATGCCATAATCTCCTACTGCCTGGTCTCCAGCCTGCTTCTTCCCTACCTTTGCATTAAAGTCGCCCATTACTATAGTATACTGTGTTTTCACCTTACTCATTGCCGATTCCACGTCTTCATAGAAGCTTTCAACTGAAGCGTCATCATGGCTGGATGTAGGCGCGTAAGCCTGTACTACCTTCATTTTGTATCTGTTATTCAGTTTAATTACAATGCCTACCACCCTTTCATTAATGCTATAGTAATCCTCTATGTTGCCAGCTATGTTTCTGTGAACTAGGAACCCTACTCTCAGTTCTTTTCTGTCTGCGAAGCCCCGATAGCAAATGACGTACCCATTCTGTAGCACAGTATAGGCCTCTTCTGTCCTCCTAACCTCACTCAGCCCTATTATATCCCATTTATTGCCTTCTAGCTCCTCGAATAATACAGCTAGACTTCCCTCACTAGATAACGTTCTAACGTTAAACGTTGCTAAGTTCAAGTTCCAATGGTGGCCTGTCCGTATCCAGAGATTCCTAGCACCCTCTGCTGCTTTGCAGATCTGACCGCCGCCGTGGTCAGTTGCTCCGCAGCTGGTGGGGACTAAGGGCCGTGAGTTAATTGACGAATGCCTACGGGAGGGGGTGGCCAGATACTCCACCAGGGTGGCCAATCCTTCTCTGGTGAGATCATCGGTGCGTACCGGCTTTAAGCCGGTACGATCAGACAGTAGTGGGAATGCTCCATGCATGTCTTCCTTATTGTTGTTCAGCAGCGTTGGCGGCCACCCACCACGGAGCCCAACGAGGGGACGCTACAAGGTTACAAATGCTGAAACCTGCAGACGCCAGCCGTACAACGCCACTATAACCCAATGCGCCTAGACCAAGGTAGGCTATTTGCACAGGGTTAACCCTAGCCGCCAGGAAGTTTGGAAGTAAACGGAAGAGAGTAGAAGACAGGACAGATAAATAGTAAGAGATAAAGACGAAGATGTAGGGAGAGAGAGATAGGAAAAGGCGACTGCCGATTCCCCTGGGTGGGTCAGCTCAGGGGTGCCGTCTACGTGAAGCCGGGGCCAAAGGGGTGTGTTGCCTCTGCCGGGGGGCCTTAACGGTCCAATCACCCAGCGTCGGCTCAACCCCCAGGATCCCCTTTTCCTCGGACACGGCAAAGCCACGCACGGCTAGGCGTGGGAGGGAGTCGAAACTCCCCCGTTAGCTCGGGTTCGTGGTGTCGCTACACACCAAACGCCTACTTGCGCAGGCGCCCCTGCGCAAACGCTAGAGTTAACAGATAAATAAAAATACCTGGGTCTATGGATAAGCAATAGGACAAGTACCTAAGGGAACACGAAGTATACGTAATCACTAAAGGTAACAGGAATGTAGCGGTGATGAAAAATAGGGCACTGTGGAATCACGTATGATGTTGTGAGAGGAATATGGAAAGGGGTCATGGTTCCTGGTTTGGCTTTCGGCATTGAGGTCTTGTGCATGAGATCAGAGGTTTAAGCAAGAATAGAAATTATGGAACGTGCAATCGGTAGGCTTGTTTTAGGAGCTCACAGGAATACACCAAATCAGAGAGTACAAGGTGATATGGGATAGACATCATTTTAGGGCAGGGAAGCTAGCCGCAAGATAAAATTTGAGAAGCCATTGAGAGAAATGGGGGAGGAGCGTTGGGATAGGAAGGTATTCAGCTACTTGTACATGATGAATGTCGATACAAAATGGACGAAGCGAGCCAGTAAATTGATAGGTAAATACTTGATAGGAGGTGTCTTGTTCTGTTGGCAAGTGGTGCAAGACTGAACGTATTTCTGCACAAAGCGATACATTCCTCGCCAGTAATATCGTTGGCGCAGCCTTTCGTAGGTTTTCAGGACACCTGCGTGAGCACTTTGAGGGTCTGCATAGAAATTCATGCAGATGTCAGAACGCATATGAGTTGGGACAGCAAGGAGCCACTTCCGACCACCAGGCATGTAGTTGCGGCGGTACAGAATGCTGTCTCGCACGGAAATGTGGGCTGCTTGTCGGCGTAGCGCTCTCGTGGAAGGGACAGCAGACGGATCGGTAAGGTAGTCGAGTAACAATGCAAGCTATGGATCTTTACGCTGCTCCAAAAGCATGTCAATGGTGTCTATTGGTGACAAGGTGGTAAAAAGTGGTGACAGAGAAGCCACATCTGGGGTTAATGGCGATCGCAAAGTGCATCGGCATCTGCATGCTTGCGACCGGAACATATACTACACAGATGTCGTATTCTTGCAATCGAAGTGCCCAATGTCCCAGGCGTCCGGACGGGTCTTTCAATGTGTACAGCCAACATAGAGCGTGGTGGTCTGTGACCACGTCGAATGTATGCTCCACTACAGTAGGAATGTTGTTAATATCGGGAGACGTTGAAAAATCCTGGGCCTACTAATGCGCAAATGATTAAGGAACTTCTTGAGACACAGAAGGTAATCTTGAGCAAAGTTTTGAGATTCAGGAGAAACAGGCCTCGTCTGAAGCAAGATTGTTTCAAATAAATATTAGACTGTCAACCATAGAAAAAAACCTAAAGGAATTTGAAGCTGTCAAGAACAGACTAATCACCGTTGAGGGCAATTTAAATGAAAGAGACAGCAATATAGATTCGCTCAGCCGGAAGGTAGACTATCTAAAAATAGATTCACGTAAAATAAGCTAATAATAAGAGGCATTAGAGGAGAGGGTCTTGAAACTATTGAAATTTTGATAAAAAAGGTGAATGATGGTGTGTTTAGTGGCATGCTTGAACTAAAAAAAAATAAATTGAAAGAATGCATCGCCTGGGTAAAAGAACTGAAGGTAGAGACCATTCCATAGTCATCAGATTAGCTGACTTCCGAGATAAAACCAAAATCTTGGGTCATTGTTCCATGCTTGAGGGATCGAAGATAAGAGTCAGCGAGGATTATTCTAAGAGGATTGTTGAAATACAAAAAAGTTTTTGGGTGTCTCTGCAGGAGGAGCGGCCAAAGGGAGCGAAAGTTAAACTAATACGCGATGAAATTAAAATCAACAACGTCCTTTACGCATGAAATGAAGACTCCGGGTTTAAGTGTGGGTAGCTCCTATAAAGGTGCACAGGGTTCGGGTAGCAGTTTGTCTGTAGCTGTTGGTATTCCGATGCTTCTTGCCTGTTTGGACTCGGGTGAGGTTCGGGAAAGACGCACCTTGCTTATCTGTAGTGTTGCATGTATTCTGTGTAGCTTGTAAATTGGTATTTGTGTGGTACGTCGGTGGCGCCAAGGATGATCCCCAAGTGGTTTGGTCAGGTGGCGCGGTGGGTTATGACCACTCATGAGGGTAGCTGGTTCGGATTGGATATTGCCGCATGAATTCGCGTGGTTTTCGTGTGGAAGAGGACGAAGAGGTTGGGATTGAGCCATAGAGCGACTATGACTTATCCAGCTTATCCATAGAGCGACTATGACTTCGCCTCAAGCGTCATGGAAACTCCTACGTCGTCGGCACCAATTTATTGCACTGTCCAGAACCCGCTGATGCCTAGTCCCTTTCACGGAGAGCTGTTTGAGGATGTGGACGACTGGCTGAGCGAGTTCGAACACGTCGCAGCGATCAACTACTGGGACGAAGCCGCCAAACTCCGCAACGTCTACGCGTGTTTGAAAGACGGCGCCCCGAACGTGGTTCATGAACAGAAGTGATGTCTTGACATCCTGGCGCGAGTTCCAGCATCGCCTCTTGGAGACCTACCGGAGCCCCGACCGCCGCGATCGTGCTGAACGTGCATTGCATTCACGCATCCAGATGCCTAATGAGACCGTCACCATGTACGTGGAGGACATGACGCAGCTTTTCAGGCGAGCGGATCCGGCAATGCCAGAAGAAAAAAAGCTACGCTATCTGATGCGAGGCGTGAAGGAGCAGCTTTTTGCTGGTCTGGTGCGGAGTCCTCCGAAGAGTGTAGCAGAATTCCTGACCGAAGCCACTACGATGGAGAGGGTACTTCATCAGCGGTCAGCCCTACTCGACCGGCAAGTGAATTCTGCATCACCTACTGAATTTTCCGCCAGCTTCGGGAGCAACAGCATTGAGTGGATTCGCGAAATCGTCCGCTCCGTCGTCCGCGAGGAAATCGCGAAACTACACGGGGCGAGACAGCCGGAGGTAAGCAGCATCACCAATATTATTCGGGACGAGGTCCAGCAGGTGCTTCACAGCCGTCGCCCTCAACCAACGGTTACAAATCTAGAACCACCTCCTGCGTCCACTGATGTTGGGAACCGCACATATGCCGAAGCTCTGCGCACTTCCATGCCGGTCTCAAGCCCTGCAGTCCCAATCCAGACGATGCCGCCAGTTTCAATTCAATCTGCGCATGCTGGTTTGGACATCGACGGTCGCCGTGCCCCTCCGCGGAAGTCCGATATTTGGCGTACGTCGGATAGAAGACCCCTCTGCTTCCATTGCGGTGAAGCCGGTCACATCTACCGGGAATGTCCATACCGACAACTTGGACTGCGCGGTTTCTCTATTCATTCGCCTCGTCCCCTAGTTGGTCAGAGGCCAAGAGAAATTGAGGACTACCTCGCGCAGCAACGTCTGCCTTTCTCACGGCGTCAATCGCGGTCTCCATCTCCACGACGACCCGCAGCTATTGGACCACGTCTCAGTACGATGGCACGGGGACGTTCCCCAAGCCCTCGTCGGGAAAACTGAAGGCAGCGACCTTCGGGGGCGAGGTCGCTGGGACTAAAAGTGCGGAAGACCTCCTATCGACGCTTCCACAAAACGCTGCAGACATTGAATTGACGTCTGAGTGCAGTGCGAGAGAAATGCCGGATTGTGCGTCTGAACCCAGTGGCCGAGTCTCACTCGACATTCCCGTGCTGATAGACGGTCTTCAGGTCAGCGCATTGGTGGACACAGGTGCAGATTATTCTATTATGAGCGGAAAATTGGCAACCAGTCTTAAGAAAGTGATGACACCTTGGAATGGGACGCGTATTCGCACTGCTGGAGGCCACGTTATTACTCCATTGGGTCGCTGTACCGCAAGAGTGGAAATACGCGAGTCAACGTTTGTGGTAACCTGCCTCGTACTACGCGACTGTTCTCGTCAGCTCATCCTTGGAATGGACTTCCTTCGAGAGAATGGCGCGATCATAAATCTCCGCGAGCGAATGGTGACTTTCTCGACGCAACTTGCAACCGATCGAGGCGCTGATAGCTGTCGTAGACCTGCGCTGCGTGTTGCCGACGAAAGCGTGACGTTGCCTCCCCGAGCGACTGCTTTCGTAGAAGTCACCTGTGAAGACCTCCAAGACGGTGACGTGGTCGCCGAGAGCAACGTATCCCTTTTACTGCTTCAAGGTGTGTGTGCAGTGCGAAGCATTCTGCGTGTGCGTGACGGACGGTCGCAGATACTCGTCACAAATTTTAACTTCGAGCACCGACATCTTTTCCGCGGCACCACCGTGGCCTTCGGAGACCGTGTAGCGGATGTCACCGAGTGCTTCGCATCCGAGGAAATGGTTGATGGAGATAAGTTTCTGGACCACATCGACGTCAGTTCGAAGCTTTCGGACGAGAAGAAGGCCGCACTGCATACCCTGCTGAAGGAATTTAAATCTTGCTTCGCCTCTTCATCTAGAGTCGGTCAAACACCCCTCATAAACCACGCGAATTCATGCGGCAATATATTAGTTTCTGTGTACGCCATGAACCATACGGTGTGTTTAAATTCGTCTACTTTGTGTAGTTTTTGGGTTATTAACGACGATTTGAAGGGCTTGCTGCGAAATCCATCCTTGCGTCAACTTTCTGATGGCTACTTGCGAATACCTCAAAATGAATGTTGGAGTGCTTGTTGGAGGTGATAGACATGGCTATGGCTACCTCCTCAGCCTGCTCTATTGTTTATTATGACAGAGAACGAATTCATGCCTTGACGTATACTAATATAGTTGATCTGCTACTTTTAGTAGCTGGAGACGTAGAACTGAACCCAGGTCCCACTATTGCCGATCTGTCGCGATCTCTGGCTTCGGTTCTGGAGACAGTTCGCAGAATCAAAGAAGGTCAGAACGCTATACTGCGGAAACGTCGTGGTTTAAAAGAGTGTCACAGGTCCCGTTAATTAGGGAGGCGACCGTTGGGCTAATTCCAAGGACCGAAATATCGGCCCTCCGAACTGCACCACGAAAGCGTGGACAATTTAGAAGTAGTCCTGTTTGGCGCGCCAGCGGACGCCGGATGCGGCCCAATGAACAAGTCAGAGTCGAGAGTTGATAAACAAAACAAAATTATATTGTGAGACGACGTCAGGTACGAAGGAGCGACCGTTTTATTGTCAACCCAGACGCGCGAGCCAGCAACCGAACAAAACAGCGAGCGGCTACGATGATGATGATCACGGTGCTTTGTATGCGCAGGTGAAAGTGAAAATGATGAGCAACACAATCAGCGCTCACACTATTTCCCCCCTACACGAAAGCGGTCTGCAAGACGTTCATTTAGTAAGTGTATGAGCGCCGGATGTAAGGTTTCAGGCGAGACACATGGACGATCTCGGTCCCGCGACGACGGCGATCAGAAGCCGAAGTAACCGGAGCGACGCGATAATTTACGGCCGATGTTCGTTCAAGCACGGTGTAAGGACCCAGGTATCTGTGAATGAATTTTCACAGAGGCCGGGTGTGCGAACAGGTGTCCAGAGGAGCACTTCGTCGCCTGGGTAGAATGACACAACTCGACGTGTCGCATCACAACGAACTTTTCGCTGGGCCTGAATGGTAGAGGTGTTGGCGCGGGCGATTGTGCGGCAGTGGTTGACACGGGCAGCGAATTCTTCCGGAAGGGACGCAGATGGGACAGAAGGCGTGGACAAAAGCTGGTGTCTAGAACAAAAGATGGTGCACGGCCATACACAAGAAAAAACGGGCTGTAACTTGTGGTGCGTTGTAGGGCAGTGTTATAGGCAAACGTGACGAAAGGTAGTATTGTGTCCCAGTTCTTGTGATCGGGTTGGACATACATAGAGATCATGTCTGACAAAGTTCTATGAAAACGCTCAGTAAGACCATTTGTTTGCGGATGATATGCCGAGGTGGTCTTATGGATTGTGTCAGAGGCCTGTAAAACTTCAGCGAGCACACGAGAAAGAAATGTCTTGCCACGGTCACTCAGGAGAACACGAGGGGCGCCGTGGCGCAGGATAATGGCACGCAGAACAAAGTCGGCTACTTCGCTGGCAGCTCCAGTAGGAAGAGCTGCCGTCTCAGCGTAGCGAGTAAGATGGTCTACGGCAGTAACAATCCAGCGGTGACCGGCGGCGGTAAGCGGAAGGGGTCCGTATAAGTCTATGCCGACGAACTCGAAGGGAGCGGATGGGCACGGGAGAGGTTGTAGAGGGCCGGCGGGAAGAGTGTCGAACGTTTTCGGTGCTGACATGATGAACAGGAAGTGACGTACCTGGAAACACTAGTGGAGAGGCCAGGCCAGAAGCAGCGAGTCTTAATGCGATCGTAGGTTTTATGAAAACCCAAGTGGCCAGCCGTCGGGTCGTCATGAAAGGCTTCTAAGACTTGGAGTCGAAGTGAGCGAGGTATGACCGGGACCCATCGGCTACCGAGAGGATGGTAAGTTTGTCGAAGTAGCGTTCCGTCATGAAGTTTGAAACGCGTGAGTTGTCGTCGCAAGCGGCTGTTGGGAGCACGAGATGAGCCGGTGAGCCGATCGATGATTGTACGGCAGTATGTGTCTGCACGTTGGAGCGAGGTGAGGTCTGCGGATTGAAGGAAGTCATCCGGTGCAGTGGGCTCGATGGGACTAAGACTGGTCATCTGCTTGGTCTCTTGGCTGGGAGGGTGCTGCGCAGCAGGTAGATGCGTCATGATTTTGCAACAGCGGACAGCGTGACAAAGCGTCGGCATCTTGGTGTTTGCGACCCGACCGGTATGTGACACTGTAGTCATACTCCTGCAGTCGGAGCACCCAACGACCGAGGCGTCCTGACAAGTTTTTTAATGATGACAACCAACAGAGCGCATGATGATCCGTGACGATCGTGAAGCGGCGGCCATACAAATAGGGGCGAAATTTTTGCACGGACCATACGATAGCGAGACATTCCTGTTCAGTGATGCTGTAATTGCGTTCCGCTGGGGAGAGGAGTACGGCTCGCGTAAGCCACGACTTGCTCTTGTGAAGCCTGGTCACGCTGCAGCAGGACAGCGCCGATTCCGTGCCCACTTGCGTCAGTGTGTAATATAGTAGGGGCTGTGGGATCAAAATGGCGAAGAACTGGCCCTGACGTGAGGCATCGCTTCAGGGTCTGGAAAGCAGCTTCACAGTCATCTGTCCAAAGAAATGATGCACTTGTGGTCAGGAGTTTGTGAAGAGGAGCCGCGATAGTGGCAAAATCACGGACAAAACGGCGGAAGTAAGAGGCTAAGCCGAGGAAGCTGCGAAGGTCTTTAAGCGTGGTGGGCTTAGGAAAGTGCAGCACAGCGGCCACTTTGTCGGGATCAGGTTCGATGCCAAGCTTGCTGACAACGTGGCCTAACACTTTGATGCTGCGGCTCGCAAACCGACACTTCTTGGTATTTAGCTGGAGACCGGCTTTGGCTAGACATGTGAGCACCTCGTCTAGACGTTCTAGGTGTTGCGAGAAGCTGGATGAAAAGATGACGATGTCGTCCAGGTAACAAAGACAGGTCTTCCATTTTAGGCCACGCAGCACCGTATCGATCATCCGCTCAAATGTGGCTGGGGCATTGCAGAGCCCAAAAGGCATCACATTGAATTCGAAGAGACCATCAGGAGTAGCAAACGCTGTCTTCTCTTTATCAGACTCATGCATCGGGATCTGCCAATACCCAGATCGTAGGTCGAGACTTGAGAAATATTCTGCACCCTGTAAGGTGTCAAGTGCATCGTCAATTCGAGGCATAGGATATACATCCTTGCGCGTAATTTTGTTTAGTGCCCTGTAATCAACGCAAAATCGCACTGATCCGTCCCTTTTCTTAACTAGGACAACAGGAGAAGACCAAGGGCTTGTGGAAGGCCTGATAACGTTGCGTGCGAGCATGTCATTGACTTGTTCCTCGATGACCTTGCGTTCTGAAGACGACACGCGGTAAGGGCGACGGCGGATAATACGAGAACCGTCTGTGGCGATGTGATGAGAGGTCACCGTAGTTTGACCTAAGCCGTCCGAACAAACGTCAAAACAAGTCTTGTGTTTTGTTAAAAGGGCCATTAAGTCATTAGTTTGCGTTGGAGTGAGATATGGACTCAAAGTGGCTTTAAGCGCATTAGATGAGCCTCCTGGTGGCGTACACTTAGCGACTGTCGGCGGAGACGATACAGTGACGACACATACCGGTGCTATGTCGATAAGGCTGGCAACAGTGGACCCCTCTGGCAGTAGTTGTGGCTCTGTTGTCGTGTTGTAGGCGGTGATACTGGCATGACCACGCGAAAACCGCACTAGACAACATGCGATGGCGATTCCTCGGAAAATGCAGCGCTGATCGGGGACAACCACTGCGTCACCGTCAATGGTATCGCTGGATCTAATGGTGAGGATACGTTCTTGGGCCGGGGGCAGTACAAAGTCTGCAGCTGCAACAAGGTGAGGCGACGAAAAATCGTAAGCACTAGAATTTTCAGTGTCCGTAATGCGAATAACGGGCGGACCACACGAAATGACAGCGGAAGCGGCTGACAGGAAGTCCCAGCCCAATATAATCGGATGAGCACATGAAGAAAGCACAGCCAATTGTATATGGTGGCGAATTCCGTCGATCAGAACACGAACAGTGCATTGTCCAATAGGGTAAATTCTATTTTCATTAGCACCACATAACACCGGACCAACATATGGAGTTTGCACTTTTCGTAGACGATGACATAGTTCGCGATCAATGACTGAAATGGCTGCTCCAGTGTCCACGAGTGCGTCAACCGAAATGCCTTCTACACAAACAGTTAGTAAATTTGCAGGGCGCGCAGGAGGAATTGGGACACTTCGACGACAGGCAGTTTCTCCTCCAAAAACTGCAGCTGCTAGTTTTCCGAGTGGCTGTCGAGGGGCATCCGGGCAGAACGTAAAGGCGAAGTAGTACGGCGGAAGGGCGATGGTGAACGACGGCGGGGTGAGCGGGAAGAACGAGGTTCACCGTGGGACAAAGGAGGCGAAGGCGAACGTCGTGACGAGGGAATGTAGGTTCCTGGAACGTAGGGGTCAGACCTCGCAGCCCGGTCACTCTCGTACGAAGAATAACCTCGTCGTTCGTCTTGCTGGCGCCGACGGCAAAAGCGGGAGATATGTCCTCTTATGCCACAGTAGTAACAGACGGGGCGCGTAGGGCGCCAGGCAGGAAAGTGTGGTTGTGGTGGTGCCTTGGCTGCCATCGCGGCCAAATGGTCGTATACGACGTCCGTAGTTACAGGTGGAGTAGGTGGAGGAGGCCGTGACACGACTTCGGCATACGTAGGCACATGTAAGGGCACAGGAGGCGGGGCACGTGCGACGCTCGTCATCGACGCCAATTCGTCCTTTATAATTTCCCGCAGGTTAGGAGGGGGTGAGCGGGCAGGTGAAGTCGGTGCGCTGGCAGGAACAAGGCTGTGAAGTTCCTCTCTCACTATGGTGCGAATTAGAGCTCGCAGCTCATGCTCGCCAGTAAGACGAGTGTCATAGGAGGCGTGTGGAAGGCGCATTGAGTAAAGTGCGTCCAGGCGCTGGCAGGTGGTAATAATGTCCTGAACTGTTGTCGGGCTCTGCATGACAAGAGCATTAAAGGCGACGGAGTTGATGCCTTTCATTACTTGCCGAATACGATCGGCCTCCGGCATGTCCTTTTGGGCGCGGCGGCAGAGGGCCAGAACGTCTTCAATGTACGATGTGTACGATTCGTCAGGCCCCTGGATGCGGGTAGCGAGCTTCTGTTTAGCTACCTCAGAGCGTCCTGTAGAAGTGCCGAATATTTGACGCAGCTGCACCGTGAATGCTGACCAATCAGGAAAGTCGCGTTCGTGGTTATGATACCACGTCTTAGCAACCTCCTTCAGATAAAAGGGTACATAGCGCAGCTTATGTGCCTCATCCCAGTAATTGCAAGCACTGGTACGGTCGTAACTGTCCAGCCATTCTTCTACGTCCTCACCGCGAAGGCCAGAAAACACTGGAGGGTCTCGTTGCGAGGTACTCACGGTGTGGAGAGGCCCAGCAGGCTGAGCGGGTGGTGCGAAGAAGGCGGCAGGGGGTGGGTCGTTTTGCGCCATCACTGTTGGCAAGCACAGCCGTCGACCTGATCGGAGCTCCAGAGGTGACCGGTAGTGCACGAGGACTTGGGAATCACAGCACGCTCCACCACTTGTGAGACGACGTCAGGTACGAAGGAGCGACCGTTTTATTGTCAACCCAGACGCGCGAGCCAGCAACCGAACAAAACAGCGAGCGGCTACGATGATGATGATCACGGTGCTTTGTATGCGCAGGTGAAAGTGAAAATGATGAGCAACACAATCAGCGCTCACAATATTCTCAATTATGGCAGATCAAATCGATACAAAATATGCACACTCGACAATAGTTGAATACGATATGTCACCGATCATACAACGTACTACACAGTACAATCAGCCACACTCGAAACAACGGACACAAACAACAATAAGTACTACAATGCAATCGCATGCATTGGACAACCAAGACACTTAAAGATTAAAGACTTTGAAAACTTATTCAGTCCAAAGTCCTTGGAACAAAAGTCTGAATGACACTCTTCGGAGAATCACTCACTCAAAGTCCAGCGCTGTTGTCGTTCCGCTGTTCCCGAAGTTTCTCTTTCAGGAAACCTCGCGCCTTCAATTGGCCGCTCTCCAAGCACCAAACTTCTTCGCCGGTAACACGTCGGCTTCCTACGCGCAGCTGTTGCCACGCGTCTTCGCTCGCTGGCGGTTAGACACACTCCTGCCTGTAGCACGAGTCTTCACCCCTCAGGTGGAAATCCTCTTCTTCTCCTTCTTTGTCACGGAAGACAAAAGCCTTCGCCCGCATGGCGGAAAGACCATACGCACACTATCACAACCTTCCTTCTTCTCCTGCCTTGTCACTAAGGACAAAACCTTCGCTGACAGACACGGCGGAATACCCTACACACTCTGGCGCGAAATTCCTTCTTCTCCTGCTTTGTCACTAAGGACAAAACCTTCCCCGACAGACACGGAGAACACCCTACGCACTCTGGCGCGAAATTCCTTCTTCTCCACTTTGGCACTGAGGAACAAAGGCTTCGCCGAGGACACGACGGCAACACCCTACGCACACTGACGTGAAATTCCATCTCCTGATCTCCCTTCTCTTCTGCTCAGGTAAATACCCCTCGCGCTAGATTCAAAAATTCTCATCGTTTCCGTCGGCGTTATGCGCTGCCGAGGCTGGGAAAGAGCGTGATGTTTCTAGGGCGGTCCGCGACACATGACGCCACTCTGCATCACCACGCCCCTTTCCCTCGAGAACCTTCCAGTGCTTGCTCGGCCGCCGATGTGAGGAGGTTCGTCGGCGAACCTACGCTTCCGAGGAGAGAACGACGGCGCACCCAGGGAGTCTTTTCGTGAGAATTCGGCGGCGCGCCTTTTTTTTTTGAGCACTCCTTTGTGACAAAGAGAAACAGGTCACGACTCACCTTGAGATCAAGAGTTTTATTGAAAGCGTCGGGACACTGGAGGCAGCCTACTCTCCGGTCGCTCCTAGTGAAACGAACGCCTCAAATGTTTCTGACATCGCCAATTAACTAAATGCATAACGTCACGATGCGAAGATACCGAATGCAGAATGCGACGTTCCAATTTACTTTTTTTGGCATTGAAGATGATGAGAAGGAAGATTGGACGGCGACTGAACTAAATATCATAACTTTCTGTACCCAAAATCTTGACATCCAATGACTGGTTCACAACTTGATGGGGTACGTAGATTAGGTCGCTTTGCTCCGAACAAGTGTCGGCCTATTACAGCAAAGATGACCACCTTCAAGGACAAGAAAAGCATTCTGGCTTCTTCCCGCAAACTAAAAGGGTCAAAATTCGGAATAAGCGAATACTTTTTACTCTCAACATGTCAAGCAAGAAAGAAATTGCTTGAATTCGCCAGGGGAAAGGCTAAACCTTATATATTGTTACAGGGGGAACGTATAAAGAAGAACACGTTGGTACCCCACAGCATAGTTTCAGTGAGTGAAGGTCGTTCAGACCTTTGGACAACGAATTATTCAAACGAACCGGTGCTGCTACCAGGAGGACTTAAACTAGCGTCGTTTAAAGAATACTCGCCAACAACAGTAGCTGTCCTCAGTGACGTTCGACGGGATGAACAAGTGACCGCCTGCTCAGACAGTTCGAAAGTTTTACCTATGGTTGATAAGGCGCTGACTGCCGACAAGCGCAGAATGCTTGTGGACGTTTTGTTAAAGTACTTGCAAGTTTTTGATTTCTCCCAGAGTGACCATACGCCTTCCATTCCTCCATTTCGTATACGCCATAGGATAAATACAGAAACAGCACAGCCAATCCGACAAAAACCGTACCGAGTATCGCCGTCCGAGCGCAAGATAATAGACAATCAAGTGCGTGAAATGCTCCAGAAGGGCATCATTCAAGAATCATCGAGCCCTTGGGCAGCTCCTGTGATCCTTGTGAAAAAGAAAGACGGTACCTGGAGATTTTGTGTCGACTATCGCCGTTTGAACTCCATCACGAAGAAAGATGTTTATCCTCTTCCACGAATCGATGACGCCTTGGACTGTCTCCATTCGGCGTCATACTTCTCGTCTATCGATTTACGTTCAGGCTACTGGCAGATTCCCATGCATCCAGCGGACAAGGAAAAGACTGCTTTCATAACTCCAGACGGACTTTATGAATTTAACGTGATGCCGTTTGGATTATGTAATGCTCCTGCCACATTCGAAAGGTTCATGGATACCATTCTGCGTGGCCTAAAATGGAACGTCTGTATGTGCTACTTAGATGACATCGTGATCTTTGGGCGCACATTTCGTGAGCACAACGAACGCGTGGACATTGTTCTGGAATGCATTAGAAACGCTGGCCTTGTTCTTAATTCGAAGAAGTGTCATTTCGGCGAGCGACAAACCTTAGTACTTGGGCACCTTGTGAACAAAGATGGGATCAGGCCTGACCCGAGCAAGACAGCAGCTGTGAAAGCGTGCAAACCACCTCGCTCAACGAAAGAGCTTCGCAGCTTCCTAGGCCTGTGCTCGTACTTTCGCCGATTTATTCCCGCATTCGCCGACGTTGCCTTCCCCTTGACCAGTCTGCTACGTCAAGGTACTAGCTTTGAATGGACACATGACTGTGAGACGTCTTTCAACCAACTCAAGTTCTTACTCACATCGCAGCCCATTCTCCGGCACTTCGACCCTTCGGCGCCGACCGAAGTTCATACTGACGCCAGTGGCATTGGCATAGGTGCAGTTCTAGTACAACGACACAGTGGAAAGGAACATGTCATTGCGTATGCCAGCAGAACTTTAAGTAAACCAGAACGGAATTACACAGTGACTGAGCAAGAATGTTTGGCACTCGTCTTCGCTGTACAGCGATTCCGTTCATACCTGTACGGTCGTCCCTTCCAAGTGGTCACAGACCATCATTCCTTGTGCTGGCTTGTAAGCCTCCGAGACCCATCTGGCCGCCTGGCACGCTGGGCCCTCCGCTTGCAAGAGTATGACTTCACGGTGTCATACAAGAGTGGCAGGAAGCACGCTGACGCTGACTGCCTTTCGCGGATGCCGCTTACTACAACACTTTGCGATGCCGACAATTTCGATCACCTAATTGCGTCAGTGACTCCAGTATTCCCGGACAAGACCACCTTTGAAAATGAACAGCGGAAGGATGTCAGCTTGGAGCCATTATTTGCTGAAGCACGAGCGTCCACTTTGGCCGGACGCTTTTGCGTTCGTGAAGGATTACTTTACAAGAGGACCTTCTCGGCCACGGGTTCCCGCTTCTTGCTGGTGGTGCCGCACACACTCCGTTCCTCCATTCTGCGCGCCATGCACGACGACGCAACTTCGGGTCACCTGGGAATGACGCGAACACTCCTTCGTACACAGGAGCGATTTTACTGGCCACGCATGCGCCAGTCAGTTGAGCAGTACGTGGCCAGTTGCACTCAATGCCAGACGCACAAATCAATCACGACTGCTCCGGCTGGACTTCTACAGCCTGTGACGCCTCCCAGCACTCCCTTTGAGCAAGTTGGCATTGACCTCGTGGGCCCTTTTCCACGCTCGGCAAAAGGCAACCGTTGGATTGTAGTGTGCGCCGATTACCTGACCCGCTACTGCGAGACGGCCGCCCTGCCATCTGCGACTGCTGGCGAAGTATCCTCCTTTCTCCTGCACTCTATCATACTGCGCCACGGACCTCCTCGCGTCATAATAAGCGACCGCGGCCGTCAGTTTACGGCAGACGTTGTTGAGGAACTGCTCCGTATGTGTGGCTCGGAACTTCGTCATTCGACACCTTACCATCCACAGACGAATGGCCTTACTGAACGAACGAACCGGACACTGGTGAATATGCTTTCAATGTACGTGGCGTCCAATCACAAGAACTGGGACGACGTCTTACCGTTCATCACGTATGCCTTCAACACTGCCCAACACGAAACCACCGGCCACAGCCCTTTCTTCCTTCTTTACGTCCGACCCCCTCGTTATACCCTGGACACTATCTTTTCGTTTTATGACAATGACGATCCTTCATTAGCTGAAACACTATGCCTTGCAGAAGAAACTCGGCGTCTTGCCCGTCTGCGTACTATAGCATCGCAAGACCGCTCAAAGCTCCGCTACGACAGCAAGCACCGCCACGTCACATATGAACCGGGAGACCTTGTAATGGTGTGGAAGCCTATCCGCAAGCGTGGCTTGTCCACAAAACTTCTCGCCCACTACACTGCCCATTCGTTGTCCTTGAGCGCCTCAGTGCAGTAGATTATAAAATAGCACGACTGACAGCTAGTGGGAGACGATCAACCAAGACCGAGGTTACCCATGTGGCTCGCCTCAAAGCTTTTAGACTGCGGGACGATGCATGAAACGCGCGGTGCGCTTCGTCTGCGAAGGGGGAAATATTACGACGTGTATGTGCCGGATTGATAAGAGGGAATAGAAGTGTGGACTTGGGAAGAAGAAGATCTCTCGGCAGTTTTATCCGGTGCGGCCTCGCCATCCCAGCTTCCGTTCAATAAACCCCCGTACCAATAAACCCCCTGTAACAATATTATTGGTTGATAATCTCCGGATAGATAGAAAAACATACGTTTTTGACTTCTCCACGAACTCTGTTGTTTAATCAACAGGATAGCTAGAGAGAAAGAGGAATAAGTGTGGTCGTAGTGAACCTTCAAAACCTACTTCCACTTATCTGCTATCAGTTTTATTCACTAATATCAGACGTCAGACGTCACTAACATCACTAGCATTCACTCACATCACTAACATCACTAACATCAGACGTATTCACTAACATCAGACGACACGAACATCAGACCCGAATGCCACCTAATTTCATCCTTCCCTCATGACAGCTGTCCAAAGGTCGTAGCACGTACATAGACTTGGTTGTACCCTAATATCAGTGACGTGGAATTGTTGTTTGATAAGGACTACACCATTTATACGCGTGTCCGCACACAAAGGAGTGGTGGAGGGGTACTGCGGGCTATTAAGAAGTACATCGCATCATTCATAATGGGTACGTTCTCTGATCTGTAAATAATATGAGCAGCATGTAGGGCTTACACCAAGAACATACTAATAAGCATTTGCTATCATCCACCCAATGCTAGTCCGCTATTCCAAGACGATTTGCGAAAGAGAATCTCGGCCCCAATCAAGACAGGTCCTACGGATCACGTGTACGTTTTCGATGACATTAAGTTATAGAATATTGACTGGCCCACTTTATCGTCGCCCTGACAAAATTAAACTGATTTCATTAACCTTTCGTTGTATTTCAGCTTTTCACAAGTCGTGAATAAACCTACACGTGGTACTAATATTCTAGATTTGGTGCTACAAACCGCCCCTGATACAATAGGCACAATCGAATTCACTGATAGATTTAGTGACCACAGTCTTCTACAACTCGCCATCCACAACTCGTACCAAGTATAGGTTCCATGGCTACGAAGTTCACTTGCAGCTACTATAAAGCGAACTACATAGACATGAACAATGAATTAGCTGTCTTCTTCCATCAGCATTTTATACAATCTTTCTCTTAGCAGTCTGTGTCTGGAAATTTGCTTGGATTAAGAACAAAATATCAGATTTAGTGGACAGGTATGTGCCTCTTATCTCTATTGCTCACGATAACAAAAGTGCCTGGTTCATTTCATCACTACGCAAACTGCGAAATAAAAAGAAGCGGTTCTACACTGCATCAAACATTCATCTAGTGTGTTTTCCTGGGAAAGGCAGAAGACAATACTGAAAGAATATTCATTAGCTAGAGGTTCCATCAAAAACAAGTACTATTCACATAACGTACCCTGCCTATTGCACTCAAACCCACGAAAGTTCTGGCAAACCATATCTCCTGGAAATAAATCGCGACAAATCTTTCTTTTCAATGACGACAAACACACCACTAACGGGTGAGCAATGCTCACACCAGTTCATAAAATGTTTTGGGGTGTATTCACTAAAGAAGAGCGCCTAAACATGCCTTATGCTCCAGATTTAGGTTAACCTTATACGACACCAATAACGGTCCCTGAGGATGTAGTTGTATGTCTCATAAATAACCTCATTCTATCAACATCGGTGGGTGTAGATAATTTGAACGCTAAGATATTGTAAAGTACCCTACCCCTTTCAAGTGGAATACTGTGCACAATATTTAATCAATTATTGTCGACCAGACAATTACTATAAGACTGGAAGGTTGCCAGGGTTTTCTGGTGTTAAATTCTGGAAAGAAAGATTAACCAGGCAACTACCACCCCATTTCCCTATCTCGCATTTCCTGTAAAATGCTAGAGCACATAATTGCATTGCAGATCTACCACCAACTAGAGACTAGTAATTCCTTTTTCATAAATCAACATGGATTTCGCAAAAATATTTCATGTGATACGCAATTGCTTGAACTTACTACTGACTTGCACTTTAACATAGACAACAATCTGCAAAACTGATAGAATTTTTCTCTACATTTCCGAAGCTTTTGACTGGGTGGCTCATTGTCGATTGTTTTCCAAATTAAATAACGTCACACTCGGCACTTTTAGCTTATCTTGCATTAAAAATTTCTCATCATCTCACCAAAAATTCACTATAGTTATTAACTGTGTTCCTCCCCTAGCTGATGTAACATCCTGTGTCCCTCAACTTAGCGTTCTTGGCCCTGTACTCTTCCTTATTTACTTTATTGACCTGCCCAATATTATTTCTTCAAATATTAAGTTATTCGCTGACGACCGTATCATTTAGAAAAAAATAACATCTTCCGAAGATCATCCCATCCTGAAATATGACATTAACCTTATGAATGTGTGGTGTCGAAAATGGCTCATGGTATTTACTTCGAAAAATGTAAACTCGTTTCATTCATCCACAAACAATCGAACTCTGATTTTTCCTACGTCACTAACAGCTCTGTCCTATCTCGTGCTCAGTCATTCAAGTATCTAGGGATAAACTTGACTCACAATCTTTCATGGCGCCCTCACATTACCGCTCTCTGTGCTAAAGCATCACAAACGCTTGGATACTCTCGTCGTAACCTCCGTAAATGGCCACCTAACATTTGCAAGTTAGCGTACCTTACCTTTATTCGCCCGCAGTTAGAATTCGCGTCATCTATTTGGTCCCTTTATGAAGAATACTTAATTACTAACTTAGAGCTTGTTCAAAACCGTGCCGCTCGTTTTATTACCAGAAATTACGAAGAAAAATTCAGTATTACTGAAATAAAACTCAAACTTTCACTGCACCCTCTTCAGGTTCGCTGGTGTGTTTCCCTTTTATGTTTGCTTCAATGGATATTTTCAAAACACCAGGCCTTATTCTCTCCCTTTGAAAACCCCACTTGCGCATGTCTAGGCGGCTCCATAATCGTGGCAGTTTCAAGCATATATTCGGCAACACAAAGGCGTTTAATTGTTCTGCGCTGCCACACGCCATCCAGCTTCACTTTGATCACAAATCGCAAAGCCTTTCACTACCGCCTACTCGAAAATTTCATGCCAATGTAGTTATTTGTCATTTATTCTCTCTAGATGTGTCATGTTAGGTTTTAAATTGTTTAACGTTGTATTATGTCATGATGTAGTATTGTAAGCGCTGCGAAATGTTTCTTTATTTTGCAACCACTGACTGTTCGTGTTAATTAGGTTCGTGTTTCGTGCACGCTCTTCCTTTGTTTAGTTTTCTACTGGGGTGTTATTCTTGCCTTTCTGGCAGTCGTTTACATCACAGGCACTTTCCAGATTGTATCGTTTAGATTTCATCTTTTGCAATATTTATGCCATGTCATATTTTACCATGTATCGCCGCCCTTACACAATGCTCCGATAAGGAGCCTGTAAGGTATTGTGAATAAATAAATAAATAAATAAATAAATAAATAAATAATTTTTGTTAAAGGTATGGGCGCACATCTACAAAAGAGATTTACTGTTCATTGCCATGTGCTTTGAGCAGTGCTTATGCTCGGTGTTTTCTGTGGTGCGTGTTTATAACGGGGTTTATTGTTTTCAGTATGAGGTTAGATAAGATTGTATTGATTGTATTGGGGATGTCATGTTTGACACTATGTTGTACATGGTACATGATTCCTAATCTACTCATTTGATTTTTTCCCAATTCAGTTTTAGTGAGCCATTCAAACTGGGATATGCACTGAGCTTCTATAATCTGTTCAAGCGTATTGTGTAGCCCTATCTGAAGAAGTAGTTCTGTGCTAGCATACTCAGGTATTCCTATCGCTTGTTTGTAAACAATCCAGATTAGTGCATTCATTTTGTTATTTTCAGCTTTTTGCCAGTTGTCGTATGCTGTTACATACGTTATGTGACGTAAGATGAAGGCCTGGATTAGACGAATTACGTGTGCTTCTTTCATACCTCGGTGTTTATTCATGACTATGCGAATGAGTCATCGTATTTGTAGCGTTGGTATTTAATCTGCGTATAGTCTCACCGCCAGCGCCGTTAGCCTCGATGACTAATCCCAGTACCCGCATTTTTAGAACAGTTGGTATAGCTGTGCCCTCCTGTGTACGAATCCTAATTTCTTCATAGTGCTGCTTGTTTTCCTCTGACTTGAGCGGTATGCCTTTGATTGCTGGCCTTTAGAGAAGAAGTCTTGATTTCTCCGGGGAGCATGAGAGTCCTGTGCCTTCCAGGTATCTCTCAAATGTTTCTATTGCTTCTTGGAGTCTCTGTTCTATGTAGCCGTGGCAGCCATCTCTGACCCATATTCGATGTCGTCCGCGTAGATAGAGTGATAAATTACCGGGATTATATTGAACTCTTATGGTAGCCCAATCATGATTAGATTGAAGAGCATTGGGGATATTACGAAGTCCTGAAGATTGCCTCTGCAGACCAATTCTTGGGGATCAGATGTAAGGCCTCCTAAGCTGAGCCTTGTTTGCTTGTTGGTTAAGAAGTTTCCAACGTAATTGTAGGCTCACGCACCCATGTTTAAGCTCGACATGCGGCTGAGAATTGTTTCACGCGCTGCATTGTCAAATGCATTCTTGAGATCCAGAGTATGGCTCGTGTGGATCTTGTGGGGTACTTTATGATTTGCTGTTTAATCTGTAGCATGGCGTCTTGGGTGGCTAGGTGATGATGGAAACCTATCATCGTATGTGGGTAGTATTCACCATCTTCATTATAGTTGTTGGCTCTATATAGAAATGCATGTTCTATCACTTTTGCTACGCATGACGTTAATGAGATAGATCGGAGATTTACTTTGTTGATTGGCTTACCAGGTATGCGTATAAAAATTGCTCTAGCCTCTTTCCACGCGTTGGGTATTGCCACTTCTGTACAACAGTTATTTATACATCCAGTTAAAAAGTTTGTACATTCATTGTCCAGATTACGTAATGCTCGGTTGGTGACTCGATCGGGTCCCGCTGCTGATTGATTTTACATTACTTTCTGGGGCATCGCTCTAATCCCTGCTGCCTCAAAGTTTTTGTCCACGTTGCGGTCTTCTTCGCCTGCATAGATTTTATTTTGCAGTGGCTGTGATTTGGGCATGTAGGTGTTTGTAGATTTGTCATTAGCCGTTTCCTCGTTTCCTTCGTATTCGAGTGTGAGACCACGGGTAGTGTGTCTTTGTTCAGCTTTGGTGTATTGGTGGGATCTGAAAGAATCCTTAGCAACTTCTACGTTTGGTGATGTTAAAATATAGGTGCTCATGTCCTTACAAGTTTCCACCATTGTTGCTAACACCAGCTTGCTTGAAGTGAGTTTCAATGTGTTTGGTTGAGCTGTGCTACCTTTTTCCGGATAGTTCTGTTGTGTATTTGCCTTCACCATTTGTGTGTAAAGGTTCTTCAGTTCACCACAGGTGGATTAATCTGTATCCCATGCGCTCAATTATACTATTCTGTTTCTACTTCCTGTGTGGCTTTCCTCACGATGTACATTATACTCTCTAGCACTCAGAATTTTTTAATGCGAAGCATTTCTTAGCGGTACTTCGCGTACTTTGAGCGTATCTATCTATCTATCTATCTATCTATCATCTATCTAGCTATCTATCTATCATCTATCTATCTATCTATTCTATCTATCTATCTATCTAACCTATTTATCTATCTATCTATCTATCCATGTATTAGTCGCCTACAAACATTTACCTCTCCTGGTCGTTTCGATAATTGCTATCAATACCGAACGTGGAGTGGCATAACATGACTGTATGAAGAACATATTTGACAAGTCATAACATGAAAATCCTGACATGCGTGTAATGAATGTCATATTTACATTCATGGTCCTGCAGCTCTTGCAGTAGTTTTCGTTCACATGTAACTTTGGAAAACTAGTATGGTATTACATGATTGCCTGGCGAACACAAGCGACAAACCCTAACGTAGGAGTCATGACATGCGTGTCAGGTAACAACGTGACTACATGCCGAGCTGATGAGGCGCTCGCGGGCCGTATCGCTGGCGTGACATATACCAAATTTGTTATTATGGCGCGTGAATGGATGGCGAAGGTATGTGACAGGTGCAAACATGATAATCATGAGATGGCCGTGTTATGTAACAAAATGACTACTTGCTACGCTCATGATGAGCTCGAGGCCATTTCGCTAGCTTCACAAGTACCACACTCGCTATTACTCGACGCGAACCGACGACATAGGTAACTGACACTCCCAACAGGATAATGAGGACATGCGTGTCATAAAACAACATGACTGCATACCACACTCGTGATGCGCTTGTGGCCGTTTCGCAAGATTTCACATATGCCAATTTAGTATTACATGACGTCAATGTATGATGAATGTAAGTGACTGGTGCAAACATAATTACCATAAGATGTGTTTCATGCGAGAACATGAGTACATGCCACAGTCAAGGCACCAATACCTTTTAACGCAATGCGGTACGAGAAATTTTACTACCCCCTAAAATGATGGCAGGTGCACTGTGGCAATGGAGAGCTGGTGAAGTAGGCAGAGATGAGCTAGCTAAGGCCAAGTGCTTGGTTTTTAGCAAATAGTTAAGATGCGAATGGAGGCATTTTACAAAAAAAAATTGGTTAAGTACAAGCCACTATGCCATGTATTTCTAAGGGAGCGCAGCTTGAGAACTTTTAACCCCCCCCCATGTCCATATTTTGGGCTTACTTGATACGTTCACTAAACTTCGACGTCCAAAGGGTAGCGAAGATACAAAAATAGATAGATATTTAGATAGATAGACATATAGACAGATTGATAGATAGATATATGTATAGATAGATAGATAGACAGATTGATAGATAGATAGATAGATAGATAGATTATAGCTAACTTCAACAAGAAGCATTAGCATTTATTTGTTTGAAGACTCTCAATGAATATTCGAACAACCAGTTGTCTATGCTCCACCGGTTGTTCTTAGTAGAGAACTAGGAGTGCCACTCCGAGCTCGAACCGCGGTGTAGAAATCAGGTATAGAAATCAGCTATAGAAAAGATGTAGAAATCAGGTATACGTCCACCATGGGTGATATTAAGATATGTATTCCTTACATAGCCGTTAAGTCGTGCTCAATATAGAGACCCTTTTAAATATTTATTGAAGTGCTATGGTGCTATGAAGTGCTACGGTGTTGTCGTCCTCTGTATAACCAGCTAAGATATTGATGACCAACATCTAACAAACCTCGGTTAAAGTTCGACATGCACGAGTGCGTGTTCTACTAAGTAAATATCAAGAAATTAATAAAAAAAAAAAAACAACTCACTTGCCATCACCTATCACCACCTGTAAATACCGCAGATAATTTTGCCGCATTAACTTCCCTATCTTTTGGATTCATGCTCATTGACAAGTGTATTTTCGAGGTGACAGTGTTTCCTGTTGCATCGGTGAAACGACAACTGTTACTTTGTGACGGGCCTGACGGGGCTAAACACTACGCCTCTTGCTTCTGCAGTATGTGTCGACGAGTCCACTTCTGCATGAGTTGACAAAGCTTGCAAGTATATATGCTATTTCTTTGTGTTTGGCCAGCAGTGTCAGGTAAATATAATGACCGACAGCGTAATTCAGGATTAAGATTGAAATATTGCTTTATTTGTGGAGGTCACTAAAACTTTTTCCTAAAGGATAGAGCGTGAAAGCGTATTCAGCTGTCCTACGCATCGCCTTCGATCATGCCCATCACAGGAACGTTTTTACTCGCAACAGTGGCCGTTTCAAACTATCTTTCAGTGCTACTGCCAGTACAAGCGCGCATCGGACGAAAATATTACTTGCCACAGGCAGGATTCGGACCTGCAACCACTGAATAACACGTCCGATGCTCTACCACTGGGTTACGCTGGTGCATGGACATTTCCCCGTCCACTTTATGGGCTATCTGTGTGAACCTCGTTCTGACAGACAAGATGCCTTGAGGCGGTAAGCGAGGAATAATTAGCCAGATGTAACCTCGCATTAGGATTGGTAAGCTTTTCCCATCTCACGTGCTTTTGCTGTGCCCCGTATCATAGGTCCACCTTTCCCCAAGGAATGATGCCATGCAATGGCGTGAATGTGACACGTAATAACAATGTCATGGTTGGGTTACTAACTGTCGCAAGTGTTGGTGTCACGGTGATGATGCATGGTGGCCATGTTGTAATATTAGAGGTAATGATAATAACAATAAAAATTTGGCGGATTCTACGTACCTCGAAATCGGCGTCACGCGAAGCATACGGAGAGACGGGTTCATGCTGCACTGTTTTTATTGAGCAACACATCATGAAATGACGCTAAATATATATACAACTGTTGCACGCACAGACATATGTTGAAGAGTTCCAAATGTTGACCTAACCAGCTGTTCGCACTTGCGCAACGATGCCAACAGGAACAAGAGTATAACCAGTATCAGAAGCTGATATGAAGCGCTGATGCTCACGAAGATGTTAATCCTGGACAACGCTACAGTAATCAACTTCAACGCATCACACCTAACCACAACTCACGTTAACCCGACGTGACGGCTGTATCCAAGCTATACATATGTAATGTTTATAAAATTCGGTCGGCAGCACTGAATCCACTATTGACGTTTCACGAAGGTTAGCGTCAATTTGAACAGTAGTTCCGAGACGTGGTGTATTACTGTGGTAGAACGCTTCATTGCTACGCAGAATTATTTGGTTGGATTCCAGCAGAAACCCTGACTTTTATTCTATGCCTTCTTTTGGTCAACGCTACCGATGTCGGGTATTGCTTAACTCTCACACGTTACAACTGTCCATGGGTGTTTTCGTTGTTCCTGAGTATATACTAAGTGTCAATCCCGTGTGGCACATACGCGCATATCAGGGGCGCATACCCGCCCGAGGGGTTACGTGTCACTGCTTGGCGGGAAGTGTTTGATGACGTACGCGACGGGATTGTGACATTCTTCATGTCTTGACCAGCGCGTCATATTTGTCAAACAATCATACCCTCCCATGCTAATGTTGGTTCACGCCAAGTTAACGGGGTGACCACAATTCCATGCAACCGCAAGCGGCTAGACAGATCAAGAGATAGACAGAAATATAGATATCACGCTCCAAGTAGCCGTAGTTCGCTAAGAACTGCTTCGAGTTTATTAATATAACAATAATGATAACATGTGGTGGTAACGTTTTAAAACCACCATATAATTATGAGAGATGCTGAATTGGAGGGCTTCAAAACCTTCGACCACCTGCGGTTCTTTAACGTGCACACATATCTGAGAGCACGGGCCTACAGCATGTTCAGCTTCACCGAAAATGCAGCCGCCGCAGCCGGGATTCGATCCCGTGACCTGCAGGTCAGCAGCAGAATGCCTTAGCCACATGACTACCACGACAGGGCGTGGCTTTGTTGTGTTGATTTGTGGCATCACTCGTGTTGCACGTGCTGTCAGTGTGCTCAAACTCATTCGTTCATAGTGTTGTTACGCGTTGTTTTTCTTAACTTTAATAAAGTTAGTTCTTTTAAGCCGTCTTTAGATCTAAGATGTCGGCTTAATGACAGGGACGTATGAATGAAGTGCCGTACGACGTTCAGTGAGTTTTTGCAGGAGTTCTAAAGCGCTGTCTTTTCTTGCACTGGGTATTTAATGAATTTAACCTAACGATGGCTTCAAATCACCGAAGTGTTACGCCTGTGAACTTTCGAAACATCCAGCCCTTTTTCCCTGGACTTGTTTGGAAGCCGTGATAATGGCTTGGGCAGCGGTGTTTCAGCACAACTTTTAACGAGCGTGTACTTTGGAGAATGCAAATCTATCGCGAAGTGCACTTGGCTGCAAATTGAGCTGTTAGGCTCTTCGGCGTAACTCGAGCGTCTTTTAAGGCGTAGGAAAGTTGCTTTACCTTACCGTTAAAGCCCTCACTGGTAATTAGAGGACACATAACCTAACTGCTGTTTTCTCTCGGAAGGACTGTGACGGTTAAAGAGGTTTCTCTTTGAAAGAGAGCCAATGCCTTATTATACTGGTAATTAGAGCCTGCGTTACGTTTTACTAAGTGACAAAAAAAACTCATGCACAGCGAAAAATCGTATGGAGAGGTACGCTGTTCCTGCCACATTGCATAAATTGCGCACATGTCAATTGCCAGAAACCCTCTAAACTACACTTCGCACTTCTCCAACATAGGCGAGAAAATCTCAGCAACAGATCTCTTCAGTTGGGTGATATCTTAGTAAACCATCAACCGGTGAGGCAGTGTTGAGTTCCTGGGCTGAGTTTAGCAGCACAAGTGTCGGTATAGGAGCCGTCGTAGTGTTCTAACAAGCCACTTGACTGGATGCATGTCTATCGGAAGAAAAATATGTTGACATTTTCCTACTTTAAGTCATTCATCACTCTTTCGCTCCCTACCACCCCTCGCTTGTGTAGAGTAACAGGCCACAGCAAACTGTAGCTTAGACCGACCTCTATACCTTTCAGTCAATCAGCTGTCGCTGTCTTTGGAATGAGAACATGTTTAACACAATAATTGATAGCGAGAACTGTGACATGCGTATGGGAACACAGTAACAGCTGAGATGATCAAGATATCCTATCAAAAATATACTCATGAACACCAGTAATAAGTTTTATTATTCAGATTGCTTGCTGTGAAATGCATACTTCTATTTAAGGTACAGTTTTGACGGGACCATACCATTTATTTTTGCTGTATAAGTATAGAACACATCTCTAGGAAAGACGGAGACCTACATATACTTGGAGAACTTTTCTCAAATCAGACGTACAAAAGATGATTCTGAATAAAATGAAGGGCCAGAATAGTTTCTGCCTTGCCGTATAAGGCGTACCATGATAGTGCCATACAGCAATATTATCGTATCAGTGCACCGTATTTGGCTCTCGGATGCTGTCACATCATTTAGTTTCTGCGCAAAACTCGCCCTTAGCAATTCATTTGAGCAAATCATACTACCTTCGTATAAACATAGATTGAGGGAGTGATGGTGTTTGAGCGTGTATTTGTGAGGCCGCACAGGCCATATTAAGGAACACAGTAGTGGAAGAACACCTTGTTTCTGCAGATTACAAAGAAAAGTTTTTTGACAGGTGGTAC